>JAOWBB010009941.1:0-189695 GCA_028565995.1 Ricinus marginatus
ATAAATGTAACGTAAAAAAACATTACTTTAATAAAATTATAAATTAATTAAAATAATTTCAAAAACATTATTTTAATAATATTTGACTTAATTCTTACAATGACTCGACTACTAGGTATAATAATCTAAAATGTGTTTGATTAAGCAAAATTAGGTATATATCTTTTAAGTTATATGCGTCCTGTGATATTTTTTAATTAATTTTGTGGTGTTAAAACTGAGTCAAAAATCAAATGTTAAAAACTTGCAATTAAAGAGTTTATACTTTAAGATCAAGAAAATACGTCCAAAGCTGATCTGCCGTTAGTTGACCTTTATAAACCACTGTATAAAGACTTAATGAACATATATAAAATCGAACACCCTGTTGAGGTATAGTATGTGTAGCCATCTTGCGAAGTTTAAAGACCTGAAAAAATATTATTAAACCTTAAATAAAAAAGTACAAAAATTATCGAAAAATCGCCGTTTTTATTTCTACTTAGATTTTAATATATTAGGATTCTATAATGTATAATTTTCTATATGTTCTGCAAATATTCTTGCTCCTTATCCATGAATTATTTTAATACAATAATCGTAGGTTTTTTACAGGCTACAAAAATTAATTTTTCATTATTTTAATATAATATTTTGCTATGAAAGAATGAAAAAAAATTAAAACTAAATAAAAAAAGGTTTTTTCTAAGTGATATCAAGTTTTCTTATAATTCAGCAAGTGAAACTTTAATATGCTTGATTCTACATCTATATCTAATATTCATAAAATAGAAACATATTTATAATCCAATGTGGAAAAATAAATTTTACTGTGAATATCAAAAGTCATTTTTAAAAATTTGGGAATATTTATATGAAACATGGTTCAGTATTTTACCCTATAACTAAATTTTTCATATAATCTTTAGTTAGCGATTTAATATATACATATATATTTATTTATATACATCTGTAATCAACATCATTAGTTATCTAACTAATCTAATAATCTGTCAATACGTTCACAAGATAAAAGACATGGTAAAGCCTTTTCACTACTTCAAAAACTATACCTGTTCTTTTAGCGTCGATTCATCCTGGTTCCCAGTAACAAAGACCTGTCTCATAAAAGGTTCGCAGGCCCTGGCTACTTCTCCGATACCACTGTTTGAAGTTGGAACTGTCCTCCAACATAATACCTATAAAATAGATCCGAATTTTATAATTTATTGCGGCTTCGAATAAGAAAGAACAAGAAGCCAGTGCATTGATTATTGTCTTCATTGTCATATATCCTGTCAAGCGATTTCTCATAAATCACAGTCAAAGAAACCATAAATTATTTTAGTTTCAAACGAATCAATTGGCAAAACGATTATCAATGAAGGAAGTAAATGGTTATCTAGAGGGTACTTTAAATTTCCATGGCATATAGAATTCTGAATGAAGGAAATGAAAGATAAAGCAAAGACAGATGTAAATTAGGAAGAAGATTAAGAAAATCATGATAAGGAAGTCATCATGGTGATAGTCAAACATGATGAACCTTACAGTGCCTACCCTCAATCAACCTTCGATCCTTTTCCGAAATTCGAAAATGAACCAAATCCATCAGATGTACTCGAATTGTACAATGATGGAATGATATAATTAAAACTATTAATGGGATTTCGCATGAATCCTCCTCTATTAACTTGAACCCATTGCTCGATCGTCCTACATGGTCTTCTGGTAATGCATTGCACTGACACTGATTGAACACACCTGTAGCAAACATTCTTCTGCTAACTCTTTAAAACGCTTTTCGCTTTCCAAATAATGGGTTTTATCGACGAAGAATATGCCAGTAGCATAGCGTCCAAATGACGGCAACTCGACATTCTGTTCTTCCCTGAAATAACAATTAATATTTGTGAGCAAATGTCGGATTTTAATATTTATGGATATAAAGATTTTTTCTGTATCAAAAATTTTGAATTATAAGGACAATAAGAAAAAATTTTAGGCCTAATTATTTTCCATGTTAATGACCACATTCTATAGTAATCAAATTTATAAATAAATTACTCGTACCTGTTATTTATGACAGAAAATAAGTAAAAAACCTGATCACTAATTTAATTATATGACACACCGTCCGTTTTTGATATGAATATGAATTTCAATATTTTGTAATTTACTTACAAAAGTAAAAATGCATATTACATATATTAAATCGAAAAAATTCATATTCTTAAGAATAGCTGTACGAAAGTAATAATTTCAAAAAAATATTAAATAATTTAATGGATAACATACAAAAAAAAATTTCTATTACAAAATCTCAAGAAAAATTGACAATGAATAAATAAAATAAACTCATATCTCATCAAGACAATGAATAAATAATAAATAAAATAACTATCTCAAGATTATACAAACTGTGAATATTCCTTCAAAAATAAAAAACACTTGAATATCAATGTTGAGTTTATGAGTTTAATTTAAATGACGTTGAAAATGTAAAATTAGAGAAAAAAATCGGGCAAGAGCTTGAATCATATTTTGTTAATAAATGGAATGTTATTGATAAGTGTAAAAGATTATACCAATTATATTCTTTTTTATTACATGTTACCTTAATTCATTTGAGTATAGCGTATGAGGAATAGCTGTTAATACTCCAGCACCATCACCTGTATCATTATCGCAAGCACAAGCACCACGATGGTTCATACGAAGCGACAGAGTTTTGGCATCTTGAAGGATCTGAAAAAAATAAAGCAATTGCATTAGAATTATACAAATTTAAATTTAATAATTAACAAATATTTCAATGATCATTGGAAATTTCTAAAATAAATATTAAATACAACGAATAACAGTCATGACTGCATGTATAATAAAATATTCTTTACTCTCTCTAAGACTATAAAAATCAATAAAATAGTCGAATCATGCATGTGTTTGTTCAACAGTCTTTGAAATGTGAATAAGTTTCAGCCCTTTAGGCAAAAAATTCATAAGAATAATAGCTCTTTTAATATTATGAGATTAAACAATAAACAAATTCTGCAATAGTGACTAGCAAATTGTTCGCATTATAGCAGACTGCCATGGAACCATATAATAAGGGAAAAAAAAACAGTTGAAAAACAAGGAAAAAACTCAGATGAATAGGAACTGAATTTTTAATATCAAATCAACTAGGTTTGCTTAGTTTCTACAAATCAAATCACGAACAATGAAGCCACATAAAAACACATTTTAATTTAAATGTTATCATGTGTTTCAAATTGCCAATATTTAATCTTAGAAAGCCATTCTAGAATCAGAATTATATTATCAAATTAATTACTAAAACAACTTAATTTAATGATGAACGTCATTGCCGTAATAAATCTATGAATAATTAAAAATAAAAATAATTTTTTTAATTTGCAACAGGAAATTTTTAGCAAATTATAATAAAGTTTCGTATATTTATTTCTTTTTAAATAAAAATTTCAAAAAAAGCAAACCATAATAAAATTACAAAATCCTAAATCATTTTAAAATAAATAATAAAACCTCAATGAAATGAATTTGTTAAAGTTTATAAGATATTTCCACTTGCTGTATTAAAAAAAGTTAATTGCCTACTGCACTGTAATTCTAGTAATTTACACATGGTTAAATTCTTAAGTTAAAAATAATCATTATCGTCAGATTGAAATTTAAAACTAGACTCCAAAATATTTCTTTGTTTTATTCTCGGCATTCTTCATTTAAATTCTTTTTTAGGGGTTAGAATAATTGATACCAATTAGTAATATAAGCTATTTAATGAATAAAAATTATTAAATTTTTATAATTTTAAGAAAAGACTTAGGATTTTTTCCTATTGATCTTATTAAAATTACATTCCACATTATAATCGTTCTTAAATATGATATGAAAACAAATTAAAGGAAATAGTAGTTCCTAATACAAGTTTTTCACAATTTATTTTTATTAAAGGTAAATTTATTTATAAATTCCTAGATCAATTAGGGTAAATTAAAAAAATTTATCTGAATTTTATAATCGCTCTGTTCTCAGTTTTAGATTATATTGTTATGCTAAGTATAACATTAAAATATATATTAAAAAAAATTATATACTCTGTTTGATCTAGTTCCATCTATTGATACAATAAATCCAACACCACAAGCCCCATGCTCATTTTCTGGATTGTACAAGCCCTGTTTGCCTGGAGGGACCCACGGATCAATGGACATCGAGACCTGTGGAAGCAAAATTAAAAAAATATTAATTAAGTTTACAATTTTCATTTTGATTATTATTTCATATAACTGGTTTTAATTTTACTAAATTCAAGGTGCTAAATCATGCTTTTATTAATTATACTAATATGTAATAATTACCCAAATTCAAGGCAGATTTGTCCCAATATTATTTAAAAATTTTCAAACCTATTAAATATTTACGAATGACTTTTCGAAAAAAAGGTACAATATTATATTCCATTAAAAAATTAAACCGAATGTCAACATCAAATTTTCAAAATTGTGCGAATTTACTCCATTACTGTATTAAATTAGTATAACAAAAAGAGATTGTATTGATTCTTCATGATCTACATATGTAAAATTGGTTTTATAAATATAGATCCTTTGCAACAATCGAAATCTATTATTGAACTTTTAACGACAAAAGCTTGCTATTATGTTATATAAGCTCAACATTGAAAATTTATTGCAATAAAGTTTTTTCGAAAAAATAAAAAAATATCGTCACTTTTACGTAATATATAACACAAATATTCATTTCAAAAAAATAGCTAAAAATTATACTCTCTAAAATTTATATGACAATGGAAAGTGTGTCCAATGCATTAATATCCTAATAACTTTTTTTATTATCACTATACTTTTAAAGAAGTTAACTTACTTAAAATATTCTTAATATAAAATATAAATTTTTCATTAACGACAACACATACCTCGTATAAATAATATATCCAACAAGTTTATAAACCTATTATTGACTGAGAACGTTTAACATTTATTTGTTCAAAGTTCAATTTGTGGGCCATTAAAAAAATTTGTACTGAACCGCAACAAAAATTAATGAAAAATATATTATTAGAATATTAATTTTTTTATGCCCGGTCTAAATGTTTAAGTTGTTCTTTAAACAATATCAAAAGCATAATGCAGATTTTTTAAAAGCATTTTACTATAAATATATTAAAAGAATAATATAAAATGCATAATTATTTCTCTATTTATCAGTTTCTTTAAAATTAGAGAAATTCGAAAGCACAATCATCGCTTTTCTCCAGGAAAAAATTTCAAACTCTCACTTTGAATGATTGCCGCCATTTTTAGTTTCTTTACATTATATTCAAAATTTCTGATTTAAATCAATAAAATGCATAATGGTAGTTTATTATATTACAATTCATTCCTTTGATGTAGCCTCTTTTAATAATACAATAAGATAAATGACGTAAAAAAACGAAGACTGTGGATATGTATAAATTTTCGTGAAATTTCAAATTTTCACACTAAATGTTCGTGTGTACAATGCATTTAGCATAATGGAAACTTATTTTGAATCATATTTGACAATAATAAAAGCAGGTGCTCCCATCCGACGAATGTAGTAAAATAATTTTCATGCGACTTTGTATCTTGTTTCAAATGTATTACTATATTGCAATTAGAAAACCCTTAAAGCGATTTATTATCAAGGCGAGAAAAAAACATTTGGCCGTCCTAAGCAGTAATATTAATAGTTTTACATCAGTAGGAAATAAGGAACATAAAAAATTTTGTTTTAGTTATTTTAAATATCATAATTAGCTGTAATATTTACCAGAATTTTATCAAAAAATTTTTATAATTATTCGTTTAGCGCAATCAATCCTTTCCATTAGTCAGATTTGTTACAAGTTAACAAAAATCGGTTCAAGGTTGCAAGGCTTCAACTCTCTTGCGGAATATATGTATATGAAAATTAGGTATTATTTAACTCCTGTATACAATTTCCAAGTATGCCACTATCAAGTCATTTTCAAAGATCGCGTCGGAAATTCACAAATTAAGATTCAATGTGCTTTTTGTCACGTAGTTTACTTTTAAATTCTTCATTGCCTTAATGCGAAAATTGAAAGGGCCTTGATCTTGATCTGAAAAAACGAAACTTGTAATTTCAATTTAGAATAATAATTCTTACTGTAGTTGTTTTTCACGGAACGAACGAGAATTGAAACGAAATTTTAAATAAAAATTCTTTTCACTGAATTTCACTGATGATATTCATTTTCATTTAACTCAGGTTCTTAACTTTTATCCAGATTCAGATCAAATTCCTGGACAAACTTTATTAAATAACTAAAAAATGAGAGCTCTTCGATATTTAAAATCGAAAATCGTAAAATCAAGCCTTGTTGACTATACGGAGTTTAATAATATCATTAAATATTAATAGATTTTTAATATGAATGTCAATGATTTTCTATTTCAACTGATATAAAGCTAGTCTTATAACGGCATACAGATCATCCGAAAATCTTTATTTCTCACAGAATATTAATCCAGTTCCAACTTGTTTGTAGAAGACTAAATAAATAAGCGCTAACGATGATGACAATGTAAGTGGCGATTGAAGTGACTTTTGAAATATGAAAGTAACTTAATAAAAAATTTCAAGAAATGTCTAATGTATAACACATAATTTCGACTTTCTTATAAAGATAATCATAAACAAATATTTTGTCACTCATTCCAAATGATTATAGCTAATTTTAAGACAGTTCGAAACCCAAAAAAATTTCCGAACGGCATATATCTAAATACATGAAAAAATGATCATTTCGTAAAAATTTTATGATAAAATACAATTCGGAAAATGCAAAATGAAAAAGCAACTTAATTACTTGTACACATAAAAAATGGTAATTTTCATGACACCAAAAGAATGTCAATATAATGAAAAAATATAGTCAAAAATGTGGTAACCTCCATAAGATATATTCTGATTATAATCAGAAATAATAATAATAATTTATAGGATATACTGATTCTGACAATTTCAATAATAGATAAAAATAAAATTTATGCAATACTTTCATTTAAGAATTTATAAATCCTTGTGAATGTGAATAAATTTCATGTGAATAAATCAAATACTTATAGATGTATATTAATTACTGCATATCTAATAAAAAAGAATACTTATTTTAATTAATGTAAATTTTTAAACAATTGTTCCATTGGAAGATTAAGTCAAAAGGCAACTTATATCATGGATTAATAATAAATGAACATATTTTAAAGTATCTGTATCATACAAATACTTTAAAGTGAAAATTTACAGCATTTGTTAAACGGCAGGATTATAGGATTGCATAATAAACGAGGCATGCGATAAGGTAATTATTTTAAATAATTTAAAGTCTTTTTCGTCTTATTTTTCTATTCGAACCTTAGAAACTTGATAATGTAAATAATGTAATTATCTTTATTATCAAAAAAGATTGAAATACATTATTTTACATTATTTATATTAATTATTTTAATTATTAAAAATATTATATATTTATTCAAGTTTTATGATTTGTCAAATGATTAATTTTAAGGACAAGAAATTGTCATTTTGCGACTTAAATTAATAAATTTCCTCAATTCAGACTTCATAAAAATGCTTCATAATAGCTTTATTTCTTAACATTAAATGATCATGATTTGCCCAATAAATCCGAAAATTTTATTTTTGAAGTTCATATCGAAATTTTTTTTTCTAAATTGAAGTAGAAACAAATGCATTTCAAGGATATCTATAGTTAATATAATATTAATTAAGCATTCAATATTAAGATAATTATCATTCGCTTTACAGCAAAATTACAAACTTAGCTAAATAAAATATAAATCTTAAACAATAATATGGCATTCCTGAAAGAGCACTTAGCACTCAAAAGCTCTAAATGAGCAATAATAATTGGTAATTATTTCAGATTCAATATATTTCTAATAAATATAATAATATTTATTAAATTCTAATAAATATATTAAGTTAGAATATTAAATTCTAATAAATATATATTATTTAGTAAATTCTAATAAATATATTTCTGTGAGAACATGCTGATTTTTCACCAACAAATAAATATAGAATTTTTCGTACCTAACAAACTTAACGTATTAACTAATTATTTATTAATTATTACGTATTAACTAATTATTAATTAATTAAAAGTTAATTATCTTATCTAATTAAACGTACCTAATTAAGTCAAAATTCTTACAAGTAAACAAAAGAGAATTTCTCATGAAGTTTGCTCGAAAAGCAAATTTAAATATCTAATTTCTGATTAAAAACCTCTATTAAAATAAAGGCTTAAATGTAAATAATTTTATAAATTTGAAAATAGATGTGAAAATCATTTAATTAAATATTAATACTGTAAAATTATTAATTTGTTTATTACTAAAAATTTATTACTTTACTAATATTTATATAACTTCTAAAAAATAGATTCAAATTGAAAACTAGCTATTAGGTATTTTACATATAAATATTAAATATATAATATCAATTCGCGAAATTCATTTTATGCTAATAATAGAAAGATGCTCTACTTTCCTATATATTTAATTAAGAATCTCATGACTAAACTATAAGCATTCTATCATAAGCAAATTTGTTCATCATGATTTATGGTATTCAATTACTTCTCGTACCTATCACAAAAAACTTTAGACTAAAATATGCTCCGAATATGCAGTAAACTTATATCGCTAATTCAAACTTGTGTATATGAATTCACTATATTTAATTTTAATATTTCGGGCAAATGTTATTACAAAAAAACCAAATTTGAAAATCTTTTCTGTTATGTTTTCCTGAATTTGATAGATTAACTGCTTCTTGCTCGAAACTAAAATAAATATAATCCACTGTCACAATTTTATTCTATCTTTGTGTATTCTGTCTAAAATGCATGATTGCAGACGACTTTCGGAATGGCAATTATTATTATTAGATATTAGGATAGTCGAGAAAAATATAAAAACATTAATTTATTCTATGAACACATGAAAATTTATTATATCTTCTAATAAATTTCATTTTAAAATTATCTTTCCAGTAATTTTAAAGAATAAATTAAGAATTAAATTTTGACTATATAACATAATAAATTAGAAATAAATGTGATAATACTAGTAAAAAACATATATACAGATAATTATGATTTTAATTAAAACATACGAATACAATATGACATATATTTCCGCAGCTATTTAAATTTTTGGTCTAAGGGAAAAGAAAGAACAATATTAATATGATCTTTTCATGTTTATCAAAAATTCAGAACATAAATTTAGTAAAGGCTATATTCTGCTTTATTCCTTATAAATATTCATTATATTTAAATTTGATTTAACTAGCATAGTTGATGCAACAGCATCAGTTGTTTAAACTGGTTAAAAAAAATAGTGACGCAGTCTTTCTATTCATTGTTGAGAAAGGGTTATTTAAAATTCGGCAAAAAAATACCATGGGTATCCTTCGCATAATAATAAGTTAATGAATAAAATATAAAGATAAAAACCGTTAGTTCAATATAACTGAAAATCAATTATAAAAGTCGTCGAAATTTTAAAATTTTATCTTTTATGTCAAAGGTCCAATACAGCCTGAGATGCATCCAAACAAAAATAAGCAGATAATATTGGAATGAAGAAAGCTAAGAGTTCACTAGGTTTTTAATAATTTACTATTTTTCTTCCTTTTAATATTCTAATTTCCACATATAATTTAATTTTCAAATTTAGTTAATGATATACAAATAATTTTCATTATTATTATTAGTGACTCCATAAATACTTTTAAATTGTAAACAATTATAAAACTGCAATTAGCTTACTATTAATATCATAGAAAATTGGATTGAATCAGCTTTCTCATGCAAGTTTCTTTCATTTCTTGCCCATAAATTTATTTGTTTAGTAATGACTTTTTCATTTCCATTTAGGAATTATTTCATTTCATTATATATTATTCATATATCCCATTGAGGCACAAAAAAATATAAATTCCCAAATAAATCTCATTTACGTAAGGCACTATATAGGTACTTATCCCGCATTCAGAAAATTATTATAAATTGGTCGACAAATCATGATTGAAATATATACTAAAAGTCTGAAGCATAGGGTTTTTAATACACCTGGGGACTATTACAAAAAATGAATTCTTAGCCACATCAGGAAATTTTATAAAATGCTAACAAAATAAAGTTATTCATTCAATTAATAAATTAATTCGGATGAAAACATCAAATTGCTCGATATTGCAGTTATACATAAAATCAATGAAAAAGCTTTCAGCTGCAAAGAGAATATTGCATCGTGCTGATAATACCGTAAAATCATACGTGGTAACAATTTTTTGTTATCGCATATGATGCAAATGATCATGTTTAACATGGCGTTGCCGATGCACCGTAAAGTAACCGATAAAAATTTCTCAATTTTTCTCGGCTTCCGACGAGCATTTATTTTAAAAAGCGAACGTTATTTTTCTTCCGATTATTTACATTTTGTTGGTGACTGGACAAATCCATTACAGTAATTAACCTTGAAATGGGATTTTAAAATGGACTTGTTCCAGACTAGGTATTTGGAACGATGACCTGGCCGGTCATCATAATTCTAACAACTTAGCTCACGTTTTAACAGGTCAATTCATATATATCACAATTTTATGACAATTATTTCGATGCGCTAAGCCGTTTTGCCTGAAAAGTTTTTAGCCAGCATTTTTATTATTTTTAATACATATACATATATGCCTAGTTTCATTTAAGCGACTTTCTAAATAAAAATTTTCACATAATTTATCAAAAATTAAAATGTATGTTATTGCATTCAATTTAAATAAAAAATATAACTTTTTTTGTCAATTCCTAAAATATCTCTACATATCAGTGCTATTATTGCACAGCTTTTCATATTCCATTCACACTTTGACTTCAAAAAAACTATGAAAAATCGAATCAGAAGAAAATAATGTTGAATATTCATTTGGAAACTGAAATTACAAAATTTTTAAAACTCTATATCATTTAATTTTAATTTGTTTTAATTTTTTACTTAACTTTGTTTAAACCATTATTTTTATACCTTCATAAACAACTAATAGCTGACACCAACTGAAAAATATATGAATTTGTTGTTTAATTGTATCAGATTTCGACTCGATAATTTTATGATCATAATGAAAATCACAAAACTATATACTTTTCTCATTAGGATATAATGAGAAGTTCTTAGCTGTACCCTATAAACTGAAAAAATTATACTTAGTAATATTTAATTTTAAATATATTATATTTAAATTTTAATTATTATTTATATTATATATTTATTAATTTATTATTTAAAAATTTAATTATATGTTTAAATATTATAAATATTTAAAAATAAATATTACTATCAAAAAGACTAAGTTTTAATTCATCTTTTGCTTCTAAAAAATATATTAAAATTATTAATTTTTATCGTTAAGTGTATGATTCTTACTTTGTTTTTCTCCAGATATTTTTATAATAATATTAGAAAAAAAATCGTTTTTCTACTTCACTTTTCAGAAATAAATATTCAATTTTCTTGCCTAAGATGCACATCTACATTGAAATATCTATAATTATGCAATTTCTCATATCAAGATTTGGGCATTAAATATTACTGAAATATATAACAAAATATCTTTTCATCCCTTCTGCAAATGATTAATTTCATATCATTGCCTCTCATAAAAGGGCTTCTAGTACATTAATTTAATTCAACATAACAAATAAAAAACTTTCCTAATAAGTTTGTTATATTTGGTTTAAATACAAAATGACTCGATGTTAAAATGATCATGCCCTTACTTTTAAACAGACTTTATCAATGGACGTTGATATTTGGTGATTTATCATTTCAAATTTAATTTGCTGGGACGATAACAAACGATATTTTTTTTATGTTTTGAAAAAATTTATTCTAATATTACGACAAAAAATAAACTAATAGAATTATTTCGTGTCTAAATTCAATTCCAGATTTCCTGCTCTCGTAAAAACAGCATCAAAAAAAATTCACTTCCCTTATATACGTTAAATTTCCAAAATGCTTTTATTACGGGATTCAAGACAAAGTTGACGAAAATTTTATATACAAAAATTGCAAAAAAAATTTTTTTTAAACTCTCCCATGCGAAACGGTAAAGAATAAAATGCAAATCTTTTACATTATTCATTTTCTCGAAGGTGAATCTCATCATTTTTTATTGTTGATTTTCTCATTAGGCAAACAAATTTACATGCGCAATAGAACAATGTCTTTGAACATCGCAGCCATTCTGATTACCAATACTTGTAATTGTCAGTATAATAACGAAAAGCACAACATAGATTTTATTTCTATTTTAATTCATCTTATCAAATCCTATTTTTTTTTTATGTGAATAATTTGCCGTTATCCTACAATATCTTCATATTCTTCAGCTTTAATAAAAAAGAAGAATTATTTTAATCGAATATAAGAAAATTTTTGCATCATTACAACAAAACATATTCGTGGCTGAGATGAGATTAAATTCAAATATAGAACTGTTTTTATAATGAATGAATGATGTATTAAAATGTAATTGGTCTTTCCTCTTATAATTATTATATTTAAACTATGGTAAAAAACAAATTACTTTGTACTAATAAATATAAATAATTGCAAAATTTGTCTTGAGTGTTAATTAAATAATTTTGAGATTTGCATTTTAAATTGTAAATTTCTTTTAATGCCCATTTACTAACAAATCCTTTTTATGAAAATATGCTTTTTAATTTAGCATTAATAGCACATATTTTATTGGCGGTTTTTAAATAATAAAAGTTTTTAATTCTTTACATATCAGCTAATCAGTGAAGTAATAGAAGTAAACCTTTGAAACAGATTATATGATTGTGAGAAAAATTTAAAAAGCTGCTGAATCATTATCAGTCATAATATAAAGTTAAAATTGGTACTGAATAAAAATCATATTGTGTTCTTAAAATGATGAGATCAGACCAATTTGATAATTTACTCAGTTTGTTTATACTTTTTAAAAAATTTATACTATTAATAAAGAAATTATAAACAAAATTTCTTAATTTACATTATAAAAAATAAAGACAATATATTTCAAACAAAACATTTAATCATTGCATCTCATTATGCAATGGATTTAAGAGAAAAGTACATGAAAATATTTACATTTAATAAATTTTTTACCAATAGAGTGAATGATTTATAAAAGAATCAACCTGATTATTAAAACATATAATATTCATTTCTTCCTCAGCTGAAAATTTCATAACCAAAGTTAGCTTTTAATAATCCATGAAAATATTTGAAAGAACAAATATATCTGTTTAAAAATTTATTTTGTTCAGTAAACCAAGTTGCTCCATATTCTTTGAATTTTCTGCGCCAGTTAATATCTATATTTTTTATCAAAAAAAATAGTACATTTCAGTTTACTAAAGCAACAAAAAAGTATTAAAATTCAATCAACAAGATCTGCTCAAAATTAGTCTCTCGATTTTAGAGAAAATACATACACACGATACAATATGTATATATCACAAAATATAATGAATTTTTAAAAAATAATAAATCACCTAAATTGTTGAAATCGGTAAAATCGATTTTTTAACTGATTTTCAGTCATGAAAACATTAATTGCAAGTTGAAATAACCAAAGAATTCGTAATCGAAAACCAAGTTAGGTTATTGAAAAAAAGTTTCGATAGAAGAAAACCTGTTCATCGTATTAGACGCCGCCGCAGGCTTCGAGATGTAAATAAAAATCTTCAAGAATAAAAAAATCAACTCACCGACTTAGCCCAGATGCACTAATAAAAGCAGAAATGAAAATGGGTCACGAAAACAAATTTTATAAAACTGTCTAAGCGGCAGTTTCGAATCACGACCACCTCTTACTGCTTTAACATGAAAATGTAATAAATAAATTATAAAACTTTTCAATTAAATTATGCGTCAAATAAACTTTACAATGTCAACTTTTTACTATGTGGGTCGAATGCAGGGGAACAAGTCAAAACAGCAAGTAAACCGTAGCAATCGCGAAACAAGGGTAAACTGAAGTGAACTTTAAATTGTTTCACGAAGATTAACGCACTCAGATAGCAGCACTTCACGCTGAATACATCCTTCATCGGAATGATGCGTGTTATTTAATTTCATTGCTTTCCAACTAAAAACTTTCAGCCTTTTTATGACTGAATAAGATGAGAAAAAATTTCTTTCCCCAGTTCAATGAAATTCGGTTTATAAACAAAAGTAAAATAATAAAATCGAAAAGAATGTTACAAAAAGAGCGGACTTACGATTTTATGAAATTTTGCGGTGGATTTGTTTCGGCACGTAATGTTAATTCCAGACCGCAGCAAACCGAACATTAGATTTCACCGATTAAAAAAAATCACAGAATATGTCGAATAACTCTGGCTAAAATTGGAAACTTCCTATGAAAAATTATAGGAATATAAAAGTAAAAAATTAAACCAATAAAGTAACATAAAAGTAAAAAAGAAATAAAAAATGAAAACATCTACTGCCATACGGGGCCTGAATTGAAACTCCGTTCCAAAGTATTGAATTTCGTGCGTTGCCTTACAATTTTTAGGTACAAACTCTTAAGGAATTTCTGCTGACACGACAAAAAGCTCAAGATAAATAAGCTCCTGAACATAACGTCACAAAAACTCCAAATTTCACGGTCACCTTATAAAACTCTGTACAAATAATATAATTTTTTCGCAATTTATTGCTTATGGATAGTCGCTGGTACTAGTTGTTATACCTCTCAGTTGCATGATAGTAATTAAAAAGAGCTGCAAAACTACAAAAAAACATGCAGTATGCATCTCATAATCATATTATATAGCCTAACGATAATGAAAATAATGTGACTTATAAGCTGAAACTTCTAAAGAAACTGAACTGCTTCTTAAATATTCATAATCCAATACCCATTTTTCATTAGCTAACAAAGGGCATTAATAAATTTTGTTTAATACTATAAAATTTATTAAATTAACATTAACAATTCGTTACATATAAAATATAAAATATATAAATTATATAACGAATTAATCATAAAAGAACAGAATTAAGAAAATGTCTTCTGTAGGATATGAAAAAAAAATTGGCACGTGAAAATATTTTTAAAATGCATACAATTCGGTTTTATTAATTAATATTTATTCCCAAAAAAATATGAAAAGTTGATTCGGTACTTAATCAAATTCATCATATTAATTTCAAATAAGTCTCTATGTTGTATTCTTAAGTCATTTTCTTAATCGTAACAACTAAATAGAAAGTTCTAATATAAATTCAGTTTTTCCAAATTATTTGTCATATCTAAAAGCCGTTCAAAGGATTGAAAGATACATAAATGTTTAATCTGCTTTAATAAACTCGCTAATACATTCACAGAAGAAAAATAACTTTAGAACGACTAGTACAATTAATTATAAAATAATCATTATTTAGATACTTTTGTGAAACATAAAATAATACAATGAGATCAAAATATAATAAGTACATTAAAAAAAATTAATTATTTAACAAAACTAAGTTTGTCCTTATTTTTTGAAAATATTTTGCACTAAATATTTTGAGAGTATATTGAGATAAATAATGCTGAACCTTTCAATTCATCACGAAAATATTCTGTTCCAAATGCCATTTTTAAGATTTTATAACATTTACATAAAATCGCGACATTTCCGACAACACAGATCTTTAAATATATAACAAAAGAAAAATAAGTTTACTAATAATTTAACAACTAAAAAAACATAAGAACAAATACTTTCAACCGCAATTCTATTTTTTGAATGCAGCAAATAAATTAACTAAAATTAATAAATCATCAATGGTTCAACATTATTTTTATTAAATAATAAATAAGGTAAAATGATGTAAATAAAAATTTAATAAACGTATTTTAAATGTTTACTTTTAAAATGACACTCAGATTACCAATGACTTTAAGTGTTAAAAATATTGGCTTTAGAAGATATTAACTACGAAATACTAAAGTGAAATATTATTAAGCCATGTTGACAAGTTATTATAATTAGCAACTATTGTTAATAATACTAATACGAGTAAATATTAATGGAAAATAATATGTAAAATATTAAGAACTGAAATTTAATTTGTACTAAGCATTAACTGGAACTGAATATTTATAAATAAAAAAAAGTAATGTAAATAAAATTACATAAATTCTTGAATACATAAGTTGATAATAATTTATCTTATCATTACTGTATTGTAATTTGGCTAAAAGCAGAATGAATTTTCAAATATATTATAAATTCTGATATTTTCATTCAATATGAATGTTTATTTATTTCAAAATTTGAAATCAATTGGTAAAAAATATTATAAGAATTTCTATTAGTTCGTGATGAAAAATATAAATTTATGAAATTAACATTTTTAACTGTCAAATCAAATTAATTTCTTTAAAATTAAATATTAAAACTCTGAAATTATTTTTATTTATACCAAATAGTAAAGATTAAGTAATCATAAAACAGACTATGCTGCTTATAATTTTTAATACCAAACACAGTTAAGTTTATATTTCTTTTTTTCTAAATTCATTGTGAAAAATACATCTTATTCTATTAAAAAAGTTTGTTTTCATTTTACATACTGCATTATATGAAAGGCACATAATTTTAATAAATTTAAATTAAAAAAAAAGGCAAAAAGATTATGTTTAATTTTCATCTAAAAGATTTTCTTGATCTTTCACTAATTGTGTTGGTTTATTGTTTATAGGATTTTGAGAATATATATATATAGAATAGGATACAATAAATATTGCAACAATGGTGTTAATTTTCACAGCAATGCCAAAAATAATCCAACTAAGAGAAGCTGTGAATAACAATTCCATTGCACTAGCAAAACTTTTTAAAATGCTATTTAAATTTTTTAAAAATAGACTAGTTGTAATACCAACTAAGGAATTATTGAGTATCATGAAAATAACTAATGGTTTCAATATAGGTGAAAGAGATTCTTTGGAAAATGTGTTCAAAAAATTTCCTTGGATAATAAGAATAATAACATTCCAAAAAATTGAATCAATGTACATGAAAATATTCTGAATAAAAAGATTTACATTAATTCCAACATTTTTCAGCAAATGCTCATTGTAGACTCCAGCAAAACATGAACAGAATGCCTGTGAATGAAAAAATATAAAATATAATATAATAATAGATCTATGGTTCTATCATTTTTAAACTTTCTTATTTTTAAAGTTAAATTGTACAATCTTTATATTTCACTTATTTAACATTACCTGTATTAAAATAAAAAATAAATGTAGCAATAGTCTGAAATAATCCTTTTTTTCACTAGAAGTTTTAGTAAACAAATTTGATAGATAATTCCAATCAGCTTGCTGAATCATGCAGCCAAAAGTTAAAAGAAGTAATGACAACCATTGTGTTTGGCTCAGTCTTTTGTGAAATACAATTTGAAAAACTATTCCTGTTATTACTACTCTTAACTGAAGTAAAATAAAGTAAGTTGTTGGATCAAAATGTGATAAATTTATAAAAGCAAGATTATTATAAATGCAGTATAAAAATGAAGGGACTAGATATAAGCATAAAATCTTCAGATTTGTCCTAATACTTTTAAACAGAGAACTGATAGTACCACTGAAAACAAAAATAAAATATATTGAATAAATCAATAACATAAACAATGACTATAAAATAATAACTATGCAGTTTTACACTTACTCTTTAAAAAAACATATTGAAGCAAAAATCAATTTCATAACTTCTGTTAATAAAACTACAGTTACAATATTATAGTCATAACTGTCCTTTTCTTTCCTGGATGCTGTTACCAAAATACCTGTAAATAATTCATCAGAAATTCATTTTTTAAACAGATAAATTACATTCTTTTAAGTTAATATTTTATTTTTCTGAAAAAAAATCAAATTCTAATTGACTGATAAATTTTTTCGAAATTTCTTGCTTGATAATATCACATTTACCTTAATTTACATAATAAAATTTTAATTTCACTGACAATAATGAATTTATCTGTTGACAAAAAAGGCACCGGCTTGCTTCACGCTTAATAAATGAGTTTATGACCAGAATAATTTATCATAAAAAGCTGTAAAAATGTGATACATAAAACGAAACAACATTTTTTCAATTCAATTTTTCCAAAGATTATTTTGTTATAAAATGTCCAAGTTTTAGTTTAATTTCATTTTTACCTTGTCCAACACAAAATAGCATATATGAACAGAAAATGAAACTGCTTAGTACATTCGGACATAATTCCGAAAATGTTATCATTTTTAGTTTAAGTTTCTCTTTTGTTTTCACAAAATAAAAACCTTTAAATTATGGATATATTAATAGATAAGAGACGAAATAATTTATCACTTGTCATTTTCTTATCTATAAACAAAGTGATGTTTAAGAAAGTAGCCAACTTATGGTCTATTTTATAGCCAACATTAAAAATAAGTAAGATTTTAAAATATCGATTTTATTAAGCATAATCAGTTCTCTTGTATTTTTTCCTCATAATTTTCTTTTTTTGCAAAAAGATATGTTCTTCTTTATATTATAAATCTTTTTTTAAATATGTTCAACAATCTTTTTTTCGATCTTTTTCTTTATTAATATTTTGAACCTTTGAATTTGTCCACTAAATAGTGGATTGGACTTAAAAACATTCAGATTTGATAAAAAGCACAATCAGCTTGTTTTGCTTTTTCCAATGAATTATTTACTCAGTATAAAATCATTTAATTTTAAAATTTTTTTAACCATAATAAAATTTTTACTTGTTTCCCTTATACTAAAAACCAGTTGATAATCTGACTTATCATAAATAAATAGTCTCCTTACTTTTTAACTATTATTACTATTCATTTATTCTAGAATATTTGGACCAATGCACATCAAGACCTTGCTATTCTTCAAAAATCATACAGAATTATGCAACGCAAAAGATTTCTCCCTCAAAATAAATTTTTTTAATAAAAGATTGCTAAAAAATTGCTATTTCAATTATATTACCAAGAAACCTACATAAAAAACTAATATAAATCAGTCATGAAAAAATTTGGAACAGAATGAATTATTTGTAATTATCCGAACACAATTTATGTGAATAAATCTATTTAGGTTAAAACCTGAGAAGGCTCTTTCTATATATTGAGAAATTGCAGCACTCCTAAAAATTTTTACTAATATAAATTTCTTTAAGACTAAACATAAAATTCATAACAAACTCTATTTCATTTGAAAAAAAAATAAAAAATAAAAATATTTGACGATAAATGCCGCTTTGATCATTATTATTTAAACAGATGGACTGCTGTTTGTTCTTGTCATTTATAGTACATTCAAGGATTTTTAAAACTTCCATCATATTTGTATAAATTTTTTTTCCATTTGAGAAAAAAAAATTTCCATACTACACAAATTGCTTTATATGAATCAAATTCCAATTTATACACAATCTATATTTAGTTAAAAACAACAGAAACCTATTTAAGAGAGCATACATTAATTAATAAATTATAATTACAGACTGCAATATCACTAAAAAATACTCATTTGTCATATAAAATGTTCATATTTTATTTAAAATAAAATATTAGCTCAAAGTTTCTCCATAAAAAGATACATTTTCAATAATCATAGAGGAGGATTAATTGTGCTAGATTTTTTTTTATATTTAGCCTAGAACCATAAGATATATAAATATAAAATCTAATAAGAAATGTAAAAAATAGTAGAAGTAAATTACTTAGCTAACTTGGAATATCATAAGAAAATAATATTTTCACCTTTTTACCAAACTGAATTAATTGATGGATGAGTAAATTTTAATATTAAAGGTTTATTTCAGTCTAAAACTTTTAAGCAAATTATATTTATTCCAAATTTATTCTGTTAGAGAAAATTTTGATGAAACTAGATGATTATAATCATTTTTTTATCATTTACTTGATTTCAATTAGAGAATTATCAAGTTCCACAGAATACCTTAATAATCTTCCATATTTCTTCAATAATTTTTTCCAGTAACATTTTATTTCCTTCATTCTTAAGTGATCTTTTATAAACTTTTGACCTCTTTCAGCAATTTCTCTAGCTAATTTATCATGAATAAATAAAAATTCCATTAATTTGATCACATCATGTTCAGTAAAATCATCTGACATTGGAATATAATGTACCCAAGGCTTAAGAGCAGGGTAAAAAAATTCAACCCAATCACTTCCAACATGTATGACTAATGACCCACATAAAAATAAATGTTTAAAGCGAAAACTAGCAGCAACACCTTTAAAGTTAAATAAATACTTATATTGACAATGATATTCTAAAGAGACAGTGTTGGCAGGTTCAGCACCTAAAGTATCAGCTGATGATTTCCATGCTTGATTTTTAGTGTATTGTGCATCAATTAAATCTGGTCTTTTTCTTGATAAAAGTATTAAATTATCTCTCTTGACACTAGTTCTTGAACCTCGAAAGAACCTAAAAATATGTATATTTTACAGAATGATCAGAAATTAAGTAAAAACTGATATCTATATTTGGCTATAGACATAAAACAATAAAATCTTAAAATTTGTGAATAAGTTCGGTATTAAGATTACATACCCTATTGCTTTTTTTCTTTCCCAAGGCCACTTTAGTCCTTCATCAATTAAAGTTTTCCTGTGGAGATCCCACCGTCCCAAACCTGTTGGATAAATATTTATGGCAGGTCCTCCTTCCCAAAACGACCATGCTGGATACATGATGTCTAAATATTCACTTGTTTTACTAAATGAAAAAATTGGCCCAAATATATTAAAATGCTTGCTAACTTGGGGCCAATCTCTAGTATTTATTATTAACTCAATATTACCTACTTTAGGTAATAATTGTAACAAAAAATGTTCGATTCCTGAGCATCGAGCCGGAAAGAGACAATCCTTATCCCTATATAGTTTTTTTTCATACATTACATAAGTTGTAGCCCTTCCCCGGACATTATTAATCATATCTTTAGTAATTCCATTTTTAAACGGCATCAAATCTTCTTCAAGGACTTTTAGAAAACAACCGCAGCTAGTAGAATTACATTCTTTATATGATTTCACGGCCGTATTTATCTTTGACAGGATTAGGTTATGATCTTTTTGTGTTTCAGAAAACACAGAACTGTAATTTTCCGCCTCTTCATTTTGACATGAAATATTATCGTCCGCAGAACAAGTGCCGTGACTTTTTAATTTAGCTCCAGGATAAAATAACAAATTTAAAAAAAAGTATAATATAATCTTACAAAGACATAGCATTATTTAAGTTTAATTACATCACAGCCTGCTAAAAGTCCTTTCAACGATCGGTATGAGAAATTTTTCATGTGGGAATTTATATTTTAAATTAGTTGATGCTAATATGATAATAAACAATTGTGAAAATGTAACAAAAAACGTTTTCGAAATGGTAAATCCTAATCATTGCAAAATAAATGCTCATTATACATTGTACGAAAGTAAAATAAATGATATGCTTAATGAAAATCATAACAGTGATTCATTTGCAAATTTATGTTCTACAAAAGAATACGGCCATATAGAACAAGATGAATGTCATGAGAAGTTACAATTAAAAGATGGTCAGTATTCCAATGCAGTAAAAAGTTTTGAATATCAAACGCTACCTGAGAAATATTTTAAATACAAAGACTTACCGCCTCCTTTAGTAAGCACATCTTGGCTAAAATTATTTTATGAGGAAAGTGTAAAAGAGAAAAGTTATATACTTGCAATAGAGTCTGAGGATATATCAGTTTTAACATCTGAAACAGATGAAAGTGAAAGTAGTGAAGAAGATTCAATTCCTTTATCTGTTTTAAAAGTGAATTGTGGTTCTGCACAGAAAGAAATACTTAATTTTGAAAGAGGTAGTGCTCCAGACAGTAATAGAAAACTTCCTTTCCATAATGCAGAACAAGTGGATATAAAAACAAATTTTAGTTACAATGAAAAATTATATATGAATAATAATTCAGAAGGAGAGCTTCAAAATAACAGTAACATTAAAGACAATCCAAGTCAAACAAATTCAAGACTTTTAAAAGATAAGTCTTCAAAAGCAACAATTATTCAAAGGAAAAGAGGTAGACCAAAAAAACAAGAACAAAAACTTCCAAACTTTGACTGCTTTTTAAATAACAGAAATGATTCTCTAAATGATCTGCATTTAAATGAAAATAATGAAGAACATGTTGAGTGGTGGAATCATAATGTTGATTCTAGTGTTGAGAGTTTATTAAAAAATCACAATCAAATACTGAAGGAGAATGAAGACTGTATAGTTAATGATTTTGAAGGAAATGAAATTGTTCAATCAGTTAATGTAGAGAATATAAAGACCAAAGATAAGATGACATCTAGTGTGAAGAAAAAAAAAAAAAAAGATTTGAAAAACAAATTTCAGGGCATTAAAATTGAAAATTCTAAATTAATTTTTCCTTGCATGGAATGTGGAAAGTCATTTAGTGCTGCAAGTACCCTCAAATATCACATGAGAATACACAAGTAAGTTTAATTGATAATCTAAATAGTTTTTACAAGGTTAATATAATTTAAGTCAGATTTTAGAATATTATTTAATTAGATTTATTAAGTATTTTCTTATCTGTTTTAGTGGGACTCTAATTAAATGTCCTGAATGTGATAGAGGCTTTACTACAAATTACCTTTTAAAGTGTCACATGAGGATTCATAATGGAGATTTATTTATGTGTCATAAATGTGGAAGAGGATTTACCACTGCAGAACTCCTGAAAGTTCACAGCCGAAGCCACACTGGTATCCGTCCATATAAATGTGAAATATGTGGTAAATCATTTCCTAGTGCAAGTAATTTAACTCAGCATAAGGTATATTTGTTGATTTTTATATGTTTGTATAAATTAAATTCTGAGTGCAAATATTGCAATTCTTTTAATTGATAAATAGGAGACACATGAACCAGAAAAGAAATATTTATGTTTTCAATGTGGTTCTTCATTTACCCAAAAGCGCTGTTTAGATGGCCATATGCTTTCTCATGGTGAGAAGAATCATATTTGTACAGTAAGTTTGTAACTTTTGTAAAATTTTTTTACATTAAAAAATTTGAAAAATATTTTAATTAAAAAAAATTTCTTCTAAGGCCAAATTTCTATTAAAGTATGAATTCAAATCATTTTAGGTTTGTGGAAAACTGTGGGCAAGGAAATCTGACCTGACAGAGCATATGAGAGTCCATACTGGCTATAAACCATATTCATGTAGTTATTGTCCTCAAAAATTTACTCAAGCTAGTTCTTTGAGAAGGCATCAAATAGTTCACAAGGATGGTAATCCAGTTCAGTGCTTAACATGTGGAAAATTGTTAAAATGTGATGAATATTATAAGAGACATCTTAAAAAGCATGAAAAAGATCAAGAATTACAAATCTCAATTCCTGTGGAATAAAATAACACTTAAAGAGAGCTAAGATCGCAGAATAATTTGATCAGATTTTTTTTATATTGTCTTAAATTCAAATCAATTCAAGTCAAATTCAAAGTCAATTTGCTTCATATTTTGAAGTTTTTATCATTGTCATAAATCTGTAATATATAAATTCTGAATTTATTTTGTTTTTAAATGAATGTAATATTTTTATTGTCAATTTTTTTCTAATATAGACTAGTAAGTATAATGTAACCACTTAACAACTGAATAATTATTACTTCATTTAAAGAGTCGATATTGGATAAAAAAGTCTTTTTCTAATAGAAAAAGTATATGGCTCTTTACTTCCAGTTTGTAAGCATTCAATTAAAATAATATAATGTTCTAAAATTGAAAATTTGGAGCTTAGAATTTTTCAATGCCTGAATAATGTCTGTAGTTGAAAAAACTACAAGATTTTTATATCATAAGTGTAAAATGTTTCTTTGTAGCTTCTGTTCAAGTTATTCATATATTTATATTTTCCTAATTTGTTAAGTTAGTCTTAAAGTTGCTTTTTTAATGTTTAATGGTTGTGAAAGAGCTCTTCTATAGTAATTAAGTTAGATTGATTCTGTAACAAAAAAAATCAAAAGTTTGATGATATAAATCAATGAGATTTATAATTGCTCAAGAATTGACATTGTAAGTAACTCAAATCTACTTATTTTTATATTAAGATATTTTAAATTTTATCTTAGAAATTTCAATTTTATTTATTTAATTGCCCAATCATTTCTGCTCTGGTGAAAGTAATTCCAATTCAATTTTAAGTTTATTGCTTATAAACAATTTAAAAATGAACGTGAAATGATTCATATTCATAACTTCATTTTTTTAAAACTCAGATTTAGACAATTTTATACACAAAAAGTATCAAATAAAGGTACTTAAAAAAAAAGAAATATCAGTAGTATAAATTTCAATGAATTGTAATTTTCAAAAAATAGTATTTTATTTTTTAGACCACAACTTTTATAAATTTTTTCTCTTAAATTCATAAAGAATTTTAATTTCATGAAATAGCTTATTTTAATTTTTTACTCATCTCCTTATGAATGTTCAAGAAATATTACATATATTTATTTTGAAGGGAACATTTTTATGAGAATTATAGACTGGCATTCGAACTTAATGTTTTAATTATAACCGTTAATTAGAATTAAATACTTATTACAATAAACATGAATTTTTTATCCAAAATTTTTGTTTTATTTTTATTCTGCTACAGTGGCAGAATATTCATATGGTGGTAGAAATTGATTTCGAATGTTTATAATCATTTTAAGTTATTTAAATTCTCTTCTTCATTAATTATTTAATGAAATATATATTAATTTGTTATTAATTTGAATAATTTGTAAACTTCCATGTGAAAAAATATTAAAGTAAAAATAAGTTTTGCATATCTGCCTTCATTTTTTTGAATTTTTGAAACATTAAAACTTTTAATAATATGAGTAAAAATTAATATGAATTAATTATTATATTTATTTACTTTTCTTGGTTTAATTATTCTTTGTTCCATACATATACTCTATTTTTTTATCAATTTTATGGTGCATGTTTAAATTCCCCGATAAATTCAACTGGTGAAATTTAACAGAATACAACTAATTTCACAAAATTAAATTGTAATATAAAGAACATTTTTTTCGGATAAAGAAATCCAAAGAAAACATCATTAATGCTCAAAATTAAATACAACTTTAAGCACGTTAACTTCATAAAAGTACAAATTTTTTGAACTTTCGACTTTCATTTTTTGTACAATTTCATTTTACATTTTTTTGGGTTTTAATTAAATTGAAAACATTCTAATGTAATAAAAAAAAAATATTTCATATTAATTAAATTGAATTTTTATAAGAAACAGCAAAATGTGAATTTTTTAATGTAAATTTAGTGTCATGTTAAGTAACTCAAAACAATTCTTTTATTAAATATATGTAGCTAAATTAAGATTTGATCATAAAGATTAAATTAATTATTTTTTAAAATTTGAATTTTTTATTTTTTAGAATTTACTTTTGATTGCAACAATTTTTATATAGAATATAATTCTATATATATTCATCTTTATATTTTTAACTTTACAAAGATTAATGTCTTCTGCTAATATTTTTTTTTCCTTTAATAGTATTCTAATAACTTCATCATTTACATTTAATTTATAAAAAATTGTTTTCGCATCTAATGAACAATATGAAATGACACTTCATGTACTGTCAAAAGATACTAAGATGTTATTAAGATGATAGAATTTTCTGTATATGATTGTATGTAAACATATTATTATATACAATTAACGTTAACTTCTATTAGTCATGTTCAAAATTGTTTCTTTAGTATTTTTATTTAAATTTTATTGTCAAAGGAATAATTTCTAGATTGTATTATTTGAACAAAAAATATATAAATTATGCATAAAAATTATGCATAAAATTTTATGCATATGTGCTATATACATATGTGTATATAAGCATAAAAATTTTATTATGTGATTAACTATTAAAATACAAAAAATTTTTCACAAAACTGTTTCATTAAATTCATATTGCACTGACATTAATTGTACTGAAATTATATGAATTCTGTCAAAATTAAATTGACTTAATTCACCAGATATGCTTTTAAGAAATTTCTCGGATTTCGATTTGAAAATTTTTTAATATATTTAGAAATTTTGCAAAAATTTTGTAATTATATATTTTCCCATTTACCGTTACATAAAGATATTCTTTTTTTATAGTTTGTTATGAAAAATAGAAAGTCTAAGCTTTAAAATTCTTTTTAGCTTTTAATTCTCTTTTAAAAAAGAATTTTAAAAGGGAATTTTTTGCTTTTATCAGATGAAAAATAATTCCCTCATGGCGGCAGCGCTCTATCACAATCCCGCCTATTCTATAACCACGTTCAAAATTCATGACATTTAGCAGTGTTCAACGTAAACGTGAGCAGTTTATTTGTAAATAATTTGCTAATCTTAGGCGAAATATTACTACCGGTATTTTGATTTTGTAAAAAGTTACCTTGAAAATATGAATACGAAAACATGTCGATCAAAGAATTATTAGTAAATAAGCCTAAAATATTTTCCACTTATATCTCTAATACGTTAGTACTTAAGAATTATGAAGTATAAGAATTTTCGATTTTTAAAAAATATTTTACAGTCACTTTAAATAATCTACCTATCTCAGAATCATTATGTCATCCTCCGAGAGTCTTTTACCTCGGCCATATTTTACGGTGGAAAAAAAAAATCTAGGTTTTTTATTTGTTCTACCATTTCCAATTGTGGGATGGTCTGTTTTTGGCATTTCACTCTTCAGCTTTATTTTTTGTGTAGTCTGGTCAATCGTTTATGATTATGAAGAAGCAAATGCAACTCATTGTTCCGTCGAAAATTTTTTGCCATCCATTTCAGCAGCAATAGGAAGTTTTTATCCTCAGAAATATTTATGGATGCTCGCGATAAGTTTAGTTTTTTATCCGAGATTGTTTATGTTTAGAATGTATTCAGAGTATTTTAATATTGTTATTGATTCAAGATATTCAAAAATTTCTAAATTAACTACTAAATTTTATGTCTTAGAAAATTTATTTTTACTAGGATTAACTTACATTTCATCAACTACACATTACAGTAAGTATCCTATTGTAATAAAATTATTTTATCCTTTGATTTTAATGATTTCAATTTTAAACAGTTAGTATGAAGTACTAAGTTAACAAATATAGAAATTATAATATAACTATGAAACTTAAGTTATTTCTTTTAGGAAATTTGTGAAAAATTTATTTTGGATTATAAAATTTTTTGCTTTTTTTTTACAGGTGCACATGCATTTTGTTTTGTGTCTTTCCTAATAACATCAATGTTTTACATGGGATTTTCATGTTTCCTACTTAAATTCAGAAGAAAGATTCCTCAAAGTAATTTAGAAGCTAAAACACTTAAATGGAAGTTTCAGTTTTATGTAATAAACATTATATGTTTTCTGTTAGCTGGATATTTTTTCTATAGACACAACAAATATTGTGAACCAGGAGGTAAAACTATAAATTAAATTTTTTTTTAACCAGTAACACTTTTTCAATTAAAAGATTACTGCAAAAGATTACCCAAATATATTAATTATAAATTATTGATGAGAATAAAATTTAACATAATTAATTTTATGTTCATAATTTGAAAGTTTCTTAAACTAATTATATTTAATTGATTGAATATTTAAAACATTTTGTCTTTGATATTGTTTGTAATATACATTTATTCAGAAACTTTTTGATTGAAAATTTTAGTAGAAAGAATTATATCTCTTATTTTGTTATGAGAATAGATTTCTATATGTTAACAAAATATATTTTCATATTTTATTCCATTATTTATGATTATTATGTTAAATTATGATTTAAAAATTATTTTTCCCATATTTTAAATTCCTTATTTTACTGGTAGCAATTTAATAATTCAATTTTTTCACTTTAATATCCATGAAAAATATCCATGAAATTTAATATCCAGAAATATGTTTATAATTTTTTTAATTCTTAAGTACTTTTAATGAATATGTAATTTTTTTATTACTCTTAACCAACATCTAAAAACCATAAGTAAGAAGTTTATTTTTATTTTCAGTTTATTCAGTTTTTGCCTTATTTGAGTATGGTGTAGTGGTTTCAAATATGAGCTTTCATGCATTGGCAATCTGGGATTTCTTTGAAAAAAGAATTATGATTACACCTGGTGGAATTGATTTTAGTTAATACAGTCCTAAAGTGAAGAAACAGTGGAAATATAGATTCTCAGAAATATGTAAAACTAATGGTCTGATAAAGAAAAACTTTAAGTTATTAAAGAAGAGAATTTTTTTTTTCACTGATTGTTTTGTGATTTAGTTTTATTATAACTTACAAAAATAATTTTTATTGTAATAAGAGTAAGATATAAAATTCAAATCTAAAACCAAAAAGAATACATAAAATGAAATAAATAAGGAAATTTAATTGATTAAAATAGTTTTTAGATTAAGTATTATTGGCTCAAATAACTTGTTAAAAGAAATAATTTGCCATTTTATTACTTTAATAAATATTTCTACAAGTTGTTCTGTTAGTTATTTTTTTTATTATGGTTAGTAAAAAATTTAATACCTGCTGATTCATGGCTATTATTAACTAGTATTACTTTATTAATTTTGTTCTATTACATTAGTTTTTGTGTGAGATATGCTCATAAATCTATTTGAAACAATGTACTTAATATATAATTCTTCAAAATTTTTTTATTTCAAATGTTTTGGATTTCTTTTTTTGAACAAAACTAAATATATCGTCAGTGAAATATCTTTTCAAATAAAATAAAAATATAATTTTCTTCAAGTACGTGTCTGTCTCTGACGAACATACAGGTTACATAATTGGATCATTTTCTAATATTATATATTTATGATTTTAATGTTTGCATCTAAAATTTTTTATTAGAAAACAAGAAACTGCTTTAAAAGAATTCTAAAGTGATGATAATTATTTTTTTAAAAAATAAATTGACATTTTATAAATTAAAGAAAATAAAAGAAATAGATATTGAATTTTAAACTTATTATTTAAATATATTTTGAATACAAAAATATTGAAAATTTAACTTGTCCCGGAAATTCTAACATGTAATTTTAATTTTTAACAATGGTTTATTTATCATTAACTCATATTTGCCAGAAGTAAATGAAGTTCTTAGTTGTAGCAATAAATTTTCACTATGAAAAAAAATTCTAAACCTTTATCAGTTTAATTATCTGGAAATACTTGAAAATTTATATTACTCTGGGAATTAGAATTTTTTTATTATTTTATTCTCTTATATTTTGATTTGAAAAATCTTATATTGATTTTAGTGTGCCAAAAAAGGCTTCAGTTGCGCTTCAAGCATAATTTTTCAACCCATTTTATTGATTTCATTTAAATATATGCAGTTTTAAGAATATGTGTTAAAAAAAGATTGACATACACATTTAATAGATGATTCATTATTTAATTTAATGAAATTTACATTAACAATGTGAAACGTTTTTGCTAAAAAAAAGTAGTATATTTTCAATTAAAAACGTTATTTAAGAGAAATGATAATTTAAAAAAAAATTAAATAGACGCTCTTGTAATACTGAATCTACTTAAATATCCAATTGCACAGTTTCGATATTTAAACACATATATTTTTTCGAAAGATTTAACCTGATGAGAAATAGCAAAAAAAAATTTTAGAATTTGTTTAGTTCATCTTATATTGATATTATTACGGTATCAGTCATACTTTTGAATTTATATGAGAGAAAATTGGATTTTGCATTTTTTAATTATCTTTGGCTTTCATTTATTAATAATTTGAAAGTTGCATCATTTAATGTCTATAAAGCTATGAAGTTTAACGAAAAATATATCCGTCTGATTTTCATCATCTCCAGAGATCCCACTGAGTTTTTTGGTAAAAGTCAATCTACGATTACAATTATTATTAGCATCGTTGGAGTTTTAAAGACACATTTTCGTTTTACTCTAGATTTTAATCCGAATACATGTATTACGTAATGCAGAGTTCACAGTTTAATAAAATTTAAAAATTTTCTCAATGATTTTTAATATTTATAATGAAATATTTTTCCATTCAGTTTATTCCCTAGTAAAAGGAATCATTACTGCTAAACTGTATTATACTTTTAGTGAAAATTACCTGGTCGAATTTCAAATTAATTTTGAAACAAAATTTAATTATTTTTTGCAAAGAAAATTTAAATTAATTTTTAGAATAATGTATCTCGATGAATAATTCATTCATATTTATTAAAACATTAATTATTTGCCAATATAATTTCACAATAAATCTAATAAATTATTCTATAAAGTTTTTATATTTTTAATAAAAATAATTTAATTCTTTATATTCAGAATAGTTTGACATTCTTAAGATAAAAATTTTTTACTATGTATTATTAGTTTTACTTTATTGCTATGAAATTTTATTACCTTTTTATAACGGTACCTGAATAATAATATATTTGTATTTTGTAAACTCATCTTTTTATTTTTTTTTTGTAAATAAAGATAGTAAAAAAATATAAACATTTGAATAGAAAAATTTTTTAATATAGCTGTCCTTGGGAAATTAAAATTAAAAATGTTGAATAAAAAATACATTATTTAGATATTTAGAAGACTGCAAGTAATGCAATTAGCATATATGTCAGAAAAATGATGTTGAAAATATTCTGAAGTTTATTTAAGAATGGGTATTAACATTCAACTGGGTTGATATTAATGAAAAAGGTACAAAAAAAATTGATATCAGATGGATTGGTTTTGTTCCCATAAGGAAAACCTATTTAAATTATTTCAAACTCATAATTTCACCTGCATTTTCACTGCTGACTTTTCAAATTAAAAGCCCTTTCATTCATCGTGTCATTTACTAACAAATCTAGAATGTTGTCGACATCTAGGAAAGTTCTGCAAGTTTTCAATTTTAGGCGCTATTCATGAACTATTTCGCATTACTGGTTCGTTTTAAAATTTGTTTATTTCATTTATAATATATATTAATCAAAATTTAAACCGACTTGGATTGACTGCCACGCCATCAATCCTAAGCTGTTAAATTTCGATCTAAAAAATGAAATTTTGCGTGTCATGTTCATTGTCGAAAAGAGGATGGTCCTTCGATTCATTATCATTTTCCAGAAGAAAAAAAAATTTGGGATGATTGCAATTTTATACGTGAAAGGCTTTTATAAATTTTTGTAGTGTCAAAATACCTGAAATTTATTTAGATCTCCATAAATCTGAAGTTTAATTTCGCAAGTGGTTTTCGTTCTTTCTCTTACTGCTTTTTTATTTTTCAAGCTATCCCAAAAAAATATTATCCTTTGCAGTTGACGAACAGCATCATTTTTCTAAGCACACCACCTCGGATATGAATTAAATCGCTTTGAAAACAAGATCCGTCTTTTAACTTATTTTTATATTTCTAAAAAGAATCTAAAATGCAGCCTGAGATCACAAATTGCATGCATGAAACAGATTTAAAATGAACTGTCACGTTACTTCAGAAATTGGCAAATAAAAATAAATAGTTAATGCTAAAAGTAATATTACTTTTCATCAAGCCAACTAAGATTCTTTACACAAGGTTGCGAATAAAAATGTTTATTGGCCAATATTTGGTACATCTCATACCCAAAGAACGTAACTGATAATTGCTATTTGGGCGCTCCTTAGCAATATATCTTTATTCATTTTCTTTTCAATCATTACATTTTACTCTGTTTTTACATGAAAAGGTTCTATTTATTATCCATATTAGAATGAATAAAAATATTTTGCCCTCTCTTTTGAAAACTTATTGAAAAGTGGTTTTTATTCATATTAAGTATTATATACATTATCTAAAAGAGGAAGAAAGGTAATTATAAAAATTAAAAAATTAAGATTTAGAAAGGTTTTTCAATGTATTATTTAATTTACTCAATATATCCTCTATACATAAGAATACATTTTAGACCGAAGAAAATTAAGAATATCGTTAAAAGCGTCCAACTTAAAACCAAAAACTGAGGTATGAAAAAATGAATAATGTAAAATGTTTCTTAAATAAACTAATATTCTGTAAATTTTTTCTCAACATTTATACAGAATAAAGACTATTATGAAAAGTGAATCTTGCATCACTCTTGATAAAAGATGATCTTGCATTTAATGTGTTAATCTTTATATTTGTACACTCTATCTTTATTTAAACCCTTATATTAGTTTAATATCAATGGCATACGAGTGTTAAGTATAAAAATAACTAATGGGGCACTTCAGTGTAGATGATTTTATGTTTATTGAGCCAAACTAATTAGAAAATAGACTTGCTTTAGAAAAAAGCAATCCTAGGATAAAAAAAATAGGATCAGAACTGGCAGTCAAGAAATGGCATCAAAGCGACCCAGGTCCATTATTTGTTTTTAATAGTATTAAAGGAAATAAATACCTGTATGAATCAGAAATCCAAAAATACATGAGGAAAGCTGCGAAAGAGCTTGCCATATAAGATTTTTTATTTAAGTAATATTAATTCTCCTTTTGTGGTACAAAGTAAAGTTCCTGGATTTCTGGACCACCAATCCAATCACAAAACTCATCGTGCAAATTAATAATGCTTCCAAGCATATGAAAACACACGTCATTCCGCAGCCCTTGTGCCCAAAGTGATTTTTATTCTTTTCCCTTAGCTCTTTAACGAAACTTACCGAAAAGTGAGTATTCTCCTCTCACCCTTCGCAGATGCGGTAAAAATGTTTTAAGTCTGGAAAATTTTTATTAGATTCCATCGAAGATTCCACAAAAAGTTCGAAATTTATCTCTGTCCGTGGGATGGGCAAAAAATGAAAAATTTGAGAGATTTATTTTACTTTTAACAGTTATGGCTCGAGGATCGGTTTTTCTTCGTTTACTAACTCTTTTTCCATTTTTCTCTAAGCCGAGAGGAAAATAATTCGATGTCATGCGCAAGGACAAAATTGACGCGAAAATCTCAATTCGAATAAATAAGAGACTCGTAAAAGAACGGAAAAGCTAATTGTCCAATAAACATTATTCAATTGAAACGTTAAGGGACAAAGGAAAATTTCATGGAAAATATGATTGGACCTTTTTGATCCGGCGGGTAAAAACCTCTTGAAGTCCTTTACATTGTCTCCTCCGAAAGCCACATGAATACGAATTTGATACTGTGACTTACGAAATGTATAAAAACTCTCACATACAAAACTGAAGCTGAAACTCGCGATTCCTCTAGCATTTAAGTAACCCATCGAAATTTCTTCATTAAGTGAAAAAAGCTTATCTAATTCACAATAAAAAAAAAGCATGTCTTTCATAAAATTCGAAATAAATACATAAAATACATCAAGTGCACCCGGATTACGATGTTCGACCCATTACAGCTCCAAAGTAAAGCGAAGATAAGGAATAAGAAAGATTTGGACGCTAACGAAAAAGCAAAATCCCTTTTTGCAAACGTGTATCACGGCAGTTTATTGCTGCCCGTACGTGAACACAGTTAATGGCTGGCAAAATTTTTCAACGATATTTTTCTTCTTTGCTTCGCTTCCCACCTCATTCCTCCATCGGTGTTTTTTCAGGTTTCAGCGTTTCAAACCCGTGAGAATTGACTTTCAAACCGGCGAACGAATTCCCCCTTTACCGTGCTCAAAGCTGTGCATTGCACGTTGCCCTTTGTGTGCCGAAATCGATTAAGAACCAAAGCATGAAAATGAAATTGTCCGCACCGAGATTTACATTGTCGCTAATTTTCCTCAGTGTCGACGTGACGGCCCCATCACGAACCTTTGCGATGACAAAAAATTTTCCCGGGGCGGATTTTATCCGGAAAATTATTTTGTTGCCGACATAAGTTACTTCGGAAGCATCCCTTTTTTTTTGTCTCGAGATCTTCAACCTTTTTGATTAATCAACACGCTCATTTTCTCTTCTTTTAACTTTCAAAAATAATTCTTCTTTTAACTTCCGTCGGTTAACTTTTCTCTCTTACTCCCCTCTCTCATTTAATACCCTCGCGTTTTCCTTTAAATCTTATATAAATATGTTTTTCCTCAGTTTCATTATCCATTTTTCTGCAAGATGAAACATAATTCTCATTTTATGCATTCGGTAATTACATTCTTATTTATACACGGGCATGTATGTATTTTGTACAAGTCAATTCTGAATCCTGAAATATTTTAATCTGTAGCCTTGTTTTTTTTCTGTCGGGGATATATATGTGAGAGAAATGTTCGGAAATATATGCAAAATTAATTTTTTTTTTTTTCGAATTTCGATTAGAATCCGTTCGATTCTAATATTTTGCCGTTACAATGAGAAACTCGAATTGTAGCGTGAAAAGCTGTTTTCACTGAGAATTCGGGCTTACTTGATTTCACTGTAAGGAATGAAATAGGAAATTACATAGGTAATTTACTAAGGAAGTAGTCACAATGAATTCTGAACAAACTATAAATTTTTATTCCGACAAAAAAAAAGAAGTCTTACAATCATAATTTTAAAATTTAAAAATTCAACTAAATGACACATTTATAATTTTGTTAAACACTTAAAAACTTAGGTATCAAGCCTAAAATTATTTTAAATAATAGCTCTTAGCATTTGTAACACAGTTCTAAGGTTAACAATAAACGTCACTATGTAGCTATTAGAGTGCACGGATTTTCTCTTAAACGAAATTTGGACACAATTTCCATTTGCAAAGAGTTAGGATATTTTTCCTGTGGCTTCTTTTCTTCTAATTCTACGGCTGAGAGTGTCGGTGATACGACTCATGGCGGCCATATCACAATCAACATGTACAGTGGATAAAATAATTTTCCATCCGCAATTACATCTAATCGGTATGTTACTAACTTTTTAGATTTTTTCAGCGGCTGCAATTCTGATCGTTTTCCTCGTGGCAAGCAGCCGGAAACCTAACATCCAGGGGATGCTCGTCCCCGGAGTCGCCCTTTGTCGCTTTCTTCCTCTCCACAGCCTTCTGCGGCGGTACCGGTAGAACGAGATTGTTTGCTCCCGCGTTGTATATCTGAAGCTTGTTGTGACGGGGAGAGTTGCAAGCGCGATTTTCGAACTCCGGATAGAGAGACGTGTTGTGCTGCGCTGGTGTCGGTCCAAGCTCGATTCCCGGATATTGCTTCAATACCGACGGAGCTCCCGGGCAGCCGATGGGGGGGTGCACCCGTGAGCCGATACCCGACATCCAGGAACCGCGAATCTGCGGGAACCCTCCGGAGTAAATCACGGCCGGGGATATCCCGTTGAATTCGTCTTGGTTCGCGTCGATTCGATAATTCGGTTTGTCGATCATCTGCTTTGATTTCTTCCACGGCCAACGGTGCTCGGACAGTTTCTTGAAGTACTTGCTGAGACTCATGAAGAGAGTGAGGATGACCGCACAAGCGCAAGCGCTGCCTATGAAAGTGTAAATGATGAATTCGATATCGTTGTGGCGTATGGCAAGGGAGACGGAATCTGGAGCGGAATCTTTTTGGGCTTCTGCCTCCGGCTGCTGGGACTGGAGGGACAAAAATCGGACGATGTGGTACTCCTCGCCAGAAAGCTCGAGAAGGGTTGCATTTGTCTCGGCCAGTCTGTATAAAGGCGACTCGCCTTTGTCTTCCAATTTCTGTTTCAGGTCCAACTGTGACTCTTCGGCTACGTCTTCGGACGGCACGTAGACGCTGACGTTTACTAGCACTTTTGGCGGCGCCAGAATCACCTTGTTCACCTTGATGTCATCGTATTCAACGCTGAGCCGAGCCGCGAGATTCAATTTCAGGTACTTTGTAAAATCCTTGCGACGGAGTTTTACAATAGTCGAATTTCCGGTGAGAAGCAGCAGATACCACTTACTTGGACGGTGGCCGTAGTGAGACAAATCCTCGTGGTTGGTCCCGCTGACGACGATGCTGACGGTGACTCCGTTCACCGAGTTTTCGTTTTGCGACATTTTAAGCAATTTCGACAGCTCTTGGGGGATCTGAGGATCATCTTTCTTCTGGTGATGTTTCTTTTTCATCGGAAGCAGGTTGGGATATTCATTTTCCTTCGAATGCAAGGTAGACCTCTTGCCATCTCCTTGCTTTTCCTTTTTCGGCGAGCGCTCGAAACCTTTGTCTTTGATTTCCAGCCACGGCAAGGCGTAAGAGAAGGGCAATTCGTGCTTTTCGATGTTTGAAAATCCCTGCCGAAAATTTTCACTTTCGTACTCAATTTCCGCGCTTTCGGCATCGAAGTTCTTATAAAGTGTCGCTTTTGTCGGATTCTTTTTTACTGGAGAAGTCTTGGTCGGGAATTCATTAAATTCTCCCTTTTTTCCCGCAATCTCCTTCTCTCTCTCTTTCAAGAGATCCCAAATTGTCTTTTCCATGGTAGATTCCTCCTGCTTCGATTTCCCAAATTCGTTTGGCACCAACGGAATTCCGTGTATTTCTTCCTCGTTCCTATCCTTTTTCGTACCGTAACCCCCGAATACGGTGGTTGCCTCGAAATCTTTCACTTTGTCAAAGTCAAATTCTTTGCTTTCGGGAGTCGCCAAAAATTCCGGGTTGTGAATTTTCAAATCTTTGCTTTTCGTTATTTCACCATCGGTCGGGTAACTTTCCGTTGAATTCCGCTCGACGTTTGTCAGGGGCGTCGTCTCAGATTTCTTCCACTCTGGAGCCACGTCGACATCTTTCGTTTGTACGCTTATTGTAAAAGTTTTCGAAACGACATCCTTTGTGGCCTTATTGGCTTTGAAAGCAGCTGGAGCGAATGGTTTCTCGGTGGTGGTGATTAAGGGAAGAACGAGGGAATTATTTCCATGAGCTTTCTCATCCCTGTGATCTGTTCCGACTATTTTTCGTTTTAAGATCTCATTTGCATTTTGCGAGCGACGGCTTCTCTTCAGAATCGAGAAATCTCTCTCCGTGACTTGGGGTGTGTCATTAACGATTTCCAGTGTTTTAGAAATATTGCTTGACGATGAACTGTTAGTTTCTACATAATCCTCCTCGGTCGTGCCCGCCTCTTCCTGTTTGTGCTCTTTCGCTTCAGATTCCATCCCAGCACCAAACTTCTCTTCAATTTCTTCCACACTTTCCGAAATGTTGACAGAGTCTAGAGTTCGATTCTCTTTGAAGTTTATCCTGGTCTTTATTAATGGAATTTGATCGGTATTTTGCGTTGAATTTTTCCCGAACGAATCCGTCAAATTCAATTTATTCTCTACTCCTTCGGCATCCGAAGAATTTGGCTTTTTGTCGCGGTGATTTATTTCCCTTAAATCGGATGCTTTTATTGCTGTTATTTTGGGTTCTGAAATATTTTGAGTGCTTTCGATTGTTCTGCTGTTTGGCCCGTCTATTTCGGGTATATAAGGCGGTAAAACCTTTTTGACTCGCTTGCCCGGAGTCTTGCTGTACTCCATATGGCTGTCAAAATTATCAGGAGTTGGGATTTCTTCCCGTTCCGGGAATCTGACTTTCAGAATATCCGACGCGTTTGTTGCCTTGCTGGGTTTATTATCTGGCACCTTTGCCATTTCCCAAAATATATTTTTGTTCCTGATGGACACTTTCGGGAGTGACTCGAAAATTTTGGCCTGTGCAGCAGTAATTGTCTTAACATAAATTATGCGTTGGATTTCTGGTGAATAAGCTACTATCATAAACTTGTTCATTGGATCTCCTTGTTGCATGTATCTTCGTATATTATCTTCTTCTAGTGGCGATTTTAGAAAAACAGCTGTAAAATAAAAAGACAAAAAACAAATTTCATGTGTAAAAGCAAGGATAATTTGATCAAATTGTGATCATCAGATTAAAATACAGCCCAGAAAAGAATCAACATTCAGTCTTTTAAAATTTTCAAAATCTAACTTTTATTTTGAATAATTTTTTATCGAGGTTAAATATTTTTTAATTGGTTCATATAAAATTATAATCAACTTTTAATTTCATGAATGCTTAACAACGCTTACTGATGCTAAAAGTTTAATCTCATTTATTTAACATCAAATAAAATCGATAATTTATATGGATTAGTTAAAAAGATAAAATATAAATATTATTATCAACGTATTATATAAAAAATTTAATTATATAAAATAACCTCAATCTTCCTGCCTTTCAGCGCCACAGCAACAAAACATTTTTTTCATATAATTAATAATAAAATTAAAATTTAGATTTGATTAATCCTGAGCTTCATTAAAAACCAAAATTATTTTTACTACTTAGATAAAGAAGCAAGAAAAATACCAAAAGAAAAGTTGGCAAAAGAACTACTTTAAATCTTTTGCCAGAATCCCTAGAGTTGATCTATATTAACAAGGGAAATGTGACAGCTCAGCGAAAATATGCACGCATCATATATTATTACAACTTTTACATTCTATTTGATAAATTTCTGTTTATCTCTTTTCCATTAGGAAATTGAAATATTCCCAAAAATACATCAACAATATTTTACATTAATAAATCATAAAATACTTTTTTATTTTCGACATAAACAAGGAAAAAAATATTTAAAAAAATGTTTCACAACTTTCAATCAATTAAGTAATTTGTATTAATGTTCGAAATGAACATATTGTGAAAAAATTTTCGTTTAAAAATGTAACATTAAAAACGAAATAATTCAATTCTTCATTTTTCACTTTAATTTCACTGAACTATTCTTCAGTATAAAAAAATTTTATTGTAAATTCTACACTACAAAAATCGATGAATAAAAAATATTTTATTAAAATAGAATCACAGGGTGCATTATTTATTCTGCTCAGTTTAAAGGAAAAGCATGAAATGTAAAATTCTTTTTACAATGGTGAATATAAAAAATTTCAAAGGTTGAAAATTTAAAACATTTTTCTGTAATATATAAGAAAAACAATAATATGAAAGTTGACAAAGCTGCTGCAGAGTATGGAGAACGGAAGCAGGTTTTGTGAGCCACCGCTGCAAGAATTTGGTCCCTGGAGTGATGGGTAAAGTTATTTTCACATCAGAATCGAAATGTAAAAAACAAATTGGAATTAAATAGTAAAAAAAGAGTTCCGAAATTATTTAAAATCTTATCGCTGGACATTACATGGTGGAAGCTTTATATAAACGAATTCGGCAACTACTTTAAATACTCTAGAATCATATACAGTTTCTCAACATGAAAAAAATTTTCTTTTTTAATAATAATAAACCTGAAGTAAACAAAAGTAACAATTTTTTGAAGCAATATAAAAATTTTTTGCGGTCATTATTTTTTTTAATTTTTGCATTAATAACAGTGTATTAAGCTAAAAAATAAAATTAATATAATTTTACCTTTTTATCTTGTAAATGATAAAAATTAAAACAAAAAGTAGTCATGGGCTTTAATTATTTTTCCATAAATGTTGCCAAAGATGTAAAAGAAGGCAGAATTAACTCGCCATTAATTCTTTTATTTATAAGAATGTATATTTTATCCGACCTTCTCTTACGTTAATAACATTATCATGTGGTAATAATTTGAGGCATACGTAGGTAGAATAAAATTAGAAACATAAATACAACTTTTTATTTTTTTTTAATTGCTTGCATAAATTATCCGAGTTCAGTTTAAAAATGAAATTAAGTTTTGCCTGCCATTCTTTTCAAAAGATTCATCATAAGCTTCCTAAATTGTTTAAATAGATAAATAAAACTTACATTTAAAGACTTTAATGCCGTCAGATATATGATAAATTACATATTAGAGATATCAGCCGGGATTTTTGAGTAAAAATTTTTGATTGGACTAAAATTCCAAAATAAAAAGTGGGAATTAAAGATTTCCCATAATTACACATGTCAATGAAGTTCCTTGTTTTACATTATTATATTGGCCTTTACATAAAACATTTATAAACACTTGGATATCTGTTTTTAATTTTTTCTTATAATAATTTACATTTTAATACAAAAGGGGGTCCAATTTTTTTAAATTCCATTATGGGTTCAAGTGTTGGCAGGAATATTTAAAATTTTGTCCGCTGTTCAAAATGGGATCCATAATGATTATTATTATGATCACATTATTATTTCGGGCTGCGATTCGTAAAAAAAGAAATATGTAAGGAAATTAAACAATCGGGATTTGGTTTTGCTTCAGTTAGAAAAATTTTTACAATTCATATTAAAATTTTCACGTTTTTGCGGTTTTTTACCGAAAATTTGACTACAATTTTTCCCAGGAAAACCTCACTTTTTTCCAAACTTTTAGTACGTTTAGGAAAACTATTTTACCTGCAATATTAATGTTTTGGGCAAACTCATGGAGCATTTTCAATAGAAAACACTCCGAAATTTTGCAGCTCTTATGCTTACATGTAAATATCGATACCATTCATGGAAAATGAGATATCTAAATATGCAAATTGCCCTTTTGGCGTCTCCATTAAAAAAAGTATGTGCCTCGCAATTGCAGATTAAAATAAAATGAAATTCATCATTAAAATCTTTTTTTGTAAAATCCTGAATGTTAACTGAGAACAATGATTGTGAGGATATTTGCTGAAGCTAATGCGATTCTGAATAGCATAAGAATGCCTCATTATCCGTTATTACAATACTTATAATAGCAAATTATTTTTCAATTAAGCATAAATTATGAATTTTAAATGTAAAAAAGAAAGCAGAGATGTAATTCGAACTTCGATTAGTAGTAGATCAAATTTTTCAAAGAATAATGTGTAAGAAAATTACACTTAGAAAATATTGCTTTTAGAGTGCCTCTGGTAGCTTCTTTGAATGATAATATAAAAATATGAAATATTATTTCTTTGAAAAATTGATTTTGAAAGCTTCTTCTTAAGCATCTACTTCTGGCATGAAGTAAAGGAATGGAAAACTGAGACATTTATAAGATAAAAGAAATTGAAATTAGAATAAAAATGCAATATTTAAAAAATAAGGAAAGTCATTCCTTTTGCCGAAGGACATCCTCTAAATAAGTTTTTAAAAGTTTTCATGTTAAATTTTCTTTGAAATTATTTGATTATTTTTTTCGGCCATAAATAATTCATGTAATTACATAAATCTCACAACATTAAGAGGGGGTTTGCTTCCGAGACTGTTTCACTTATATTGCAGAAATTACATGGGGAAATTTCTGTCTTTGAATGGCTGGTTTTCTGCGCAGATTCCCATCAATCTTCTATTCCACGCCATCATTTTGGAAAGGGGAGAAGGAGGCTCCAACTGGGAGAGAAATCTCATGAAAATATATTAGCTACTACAAAATATATTGAATGAAGGCGCTTAAAGCAAGATGGCAGGGAAAAAAAACGGTTCATTGCGTCTTTAGATCTCCAAAATTCCTTATAACCGCAGGAAATTTAAAATAAAAAAAAAGATCTACATAAAATGAAAATCAGAAAATAAAGATGTGGAGAGAAATAAATGAATAGGAAAAATGGACCCTCATGATGCCTGACTGGATAGTCAGAGCTGATGAATAATAACAAGGCATCAATTCCGAAATTTTCTATCAAGATATGGGCATTTATTTTCTTTCACTTTAAAAGAATTTTATAAAGTATATTATTGTCAAGGAGAAAGAGTTTTTTTGAATGTACAAATGGCTTTAGAGGATAAGCTAAAATGGAGAAGTATATATATATATGACTGAATATATATATAAAACGTGATGTAAAATATATATCACGTTTTTTGTTTCATTATATCAAATATTATTATTATTAAATAAATTTCAGATCAAAATTTCTGTCGTAGTATTTATTATTATTTTGTACTTTATTTTAGAAAATATTTTTTTGTATGGGATCCAGTATTCAACTGATCTCTGTTTTTGTCACATTAGACATAACAAATTTATTTTGATGAATGCAAAAAGAAAACGAGCTAAATGTAATTTTTATTATATCGTTTTTTGGTCGAATTATGTGCACTGAGTTATAATATATTGCGGTATAGTATAAATGTTGAAAAGAAGAAAATATTAAAATAAAATTCTGTAAAAATGGACATTAGCAAAAATCGGTACATATAAACATTTTGTTTTTTGTTTTCTAATTTCACAGATTTTTTTAATGAATTCAAACCATTCCTGACCTTTTTAATTCATGAATATTTATCCAGAATATTAGGAAATTTGCAGGGGATTAAATGTTTTATATATATATATATTATGCTTAGTTATATTTTTATCTTTTTTAAATTTGCGATTGGACTAGTGTTTATTTCAGAGAAAAATAAATTCACCATTATCCCGTGACAGCGATATCATAAAAACGAAACACGCAAAATTTGATGTATAGGCTTATATCATTTATATATATAATACATGATATTTAAACATGTAATAGTGCCTTATGAAAATACAAAAAGCTTTAATCTTTTATCGTCAAAAGTGAGGATCATTCCAAACCATGTTTTACAAAAGTTTTCATTGGAAAGAAGAGGGACAGTAGTGTTACTTTTCATAAGTAAAGAACAAATTAAAATGTATTTATCAGAGATCGAGTTACGCAAAGCGAACTCAGTTCGTTAGGTTAAATTAGATTTACTGCTACTGAAAAGGAGACTTTTAAAAGTTGCCAAAAATGGAAACAAATAAATTAATTTTTTTTGGCTATTATAAGATTGTTCCCAAAAACTGTTTCGACTAGATATGGTCGATGCTATACCCAAATGTGAAATTTGAAATATATTTCAAAACTAAGAACTGAATATTTGACATAATGAATAGGGGAAGAAGGGGTGCGCGCATAAACTATTTTAGCTATCTATACAATACTCCTGCTGAAATCCCCAAAATTTCGCTGTGGAACCTCAGCTTTTCACATTTTTGTCGCATCATGTAAATATCCACATTGAGTAATTTTCTGCAAGGAAAATTTCAACGACCTAAATACCTTTAAATTAGGGAATTAAATAGCTCGTAAATTATAGTTCTCTTCGTCGTGTATGAAATGAAATTTGTTTTAATATTGCAAAATGATCAAAGCATGAACATAGTAGATGGAGGAATAAGCTTTCTTTTTGGAATATACGATCGCAGTTTTCCTTTCTGCAAGCCTCACAATTTTACCTCCGGGAATATCATGAACTTAGCTTGAAATTCTGCTGCTGGATTATTTGAAAATTTTCCGGTAGCAATGGATAATTTATTTCCATGACGCGCTATAAAAACACTGGTCAGGTCATCGTAAGATGAAATTACTGGAGAAAATGGAAGGATGACATGCGTTTTTATGTAAACTCAGTTAAGGTGTTCTAAGATATTTTTCTTGTCCCGAGCCTTGAAATATTTTGTAGTTTATTATACGATATTTTGCCATTTCTTCTAAATGAAATTCCAATTTATATCAAGCTTTTTAGCTTCTTCAAAAGCCATATTTTAAAATATAAAATATAAGTTTTCCTTCACTTTAAAATAAAAATAAATTCTCACTGAAATTAAAACAATTCTGAGAGAAAAAAATTTTATCTTTTTATATAATAATGTTTTTATAAAATAATCATTTTGAATAACGACATGATATAAATACATAATTTATATCATTAAAATATATCATAATAGAATTTTTAAAATCCAGTAAATCAAAGCAAAAAAAAAACTAATAAGGCATTCATATTACATATTTTTGAGCACATTTCTTAGATTGCTAATTGATTATTTTAAATGCGTCAAAATTGGCCTTTTTTAAATAGCTCTTGGCTGCGTAAATTTAAATAGTAAAATAAATTTGAAATTTATATTAAGGTAATATTTTTCTTTCCATAATTTTAAATTAAAAATTGTTTTTTTGAAAGCGTCATAATTTTTCTGCGTTTCACATCGAAACATTTGAAAAATAATGTTTAAAATTGCTAAAGTTTGAAGTGTTCACATTTGTTAAATGCGGGAAAAATAAATTGCTATATGAAAAGTCTTACCAAAAAGTTTTGTATTTTCCAATGCAAACACTTAGTCAGGGTAAATCAAATTACAATTCAAAGTTAAAGACTAGACGTGCATCTGGCAGAGCATTATAATAAAATATTTTTTATTTAATATTTATATTATATACTTTTTTCTTTTCAGAAAAAAAGAAAATGTTAAGTCGCATGTCCCAGACTTATTAACCGCCGCCGTTTTCACATTTTCAGAAATAAGAAAACCAAAAAAAAATAAATTCTTTAAAATAAACAAGCGGCTCTCGGGAAAATTTCATTATCCGGCGAAGTCTGGAAGTCGAAACAGAATCCCGGAAAGGAAGAGAATAAAAGAAAAGCTTTTCCATCCCTTCTCATGATATTTATTTGCGGCGAAAAATTTCGGAGTGAGCGCCTTCCGATCGATCGCATAAACCTGACGCTCTGCAAATGGAAGCGGGGAAACGGAAAGGAAGGGCAAGGAAAAAATTTGGATAATGAAAGATGTAACGATCGAGCCCCCAAAAATAATGCGAGCTTCGAAAGAAACGTCTTCCCGCATCTTTTAAACGTAACCAAAATTTACGACTTCCCCATTCATAAATTTTATAATAGGTTTCTCGCAAATTCCGAAAATTCCTTCCCGAGGCGGAAAATCTTACGGAACGAAGGATTTCCACTTTGGCCGTAAAATTATTTCGAAGTTAATTCCGGGCGTATCGAGAACTTTCGCTTCCTCCTCGCCGCGAATCGGTCGCTTAAATCTGAATTTTAACTGCTCGCGAATAATTAATCGAGGAGCTTTATCCCGCGCTCTCCCGTTCCAGGGCGCGCGCCCGGGATCAATAATTTCGATCGAAACTCCTCGAGTTCGGCTCCGTTTCCGCGCGGTCCGCCCGGAACATTCGCCCAACGCCGGGAGGACTCCGAACAATCATTTGAGAGATAAATTTTCGGGGCAGGAAGATGAGAGAATCGCGAAAAAAAAACGTTCGAACGTGTGCTTTTTAAAGCATTTCGGGTAAAAATGCGTTGAAAAGCAAAAAAGGAAGTATTTTTCCCGACAAACGCCGTTTTTCACGCTCTTTTCGCTTGCGACGTGAACCCAACGGGCATCACTTAACTTTTCCACAACATATAAAACGCTTTTAATTTTTGAAAATCATTTCAAACGTAACATGAGGCTTTTTTTTTTATTTTCATATTTTTCTGCACGTTCAATTTGGGCTCTTACGATTTTTTTTGCCGTTCGAAAGGTTTTCTGCTTATTCACATCCCATTGTATTTTCCAACAAAAGCTTGGCTCGTGCCTCCTTCAGACAAAAAAGAAAAATTTTAAACGCAACCACGATAACATTATGCCCCGATACGTTTGAAGTGAAATTTTTTCTGCTTTCTTCTTTTCTAAATGTGAAATCGCTCCCGATAATTCGGTGATGAGCGGCAGCCGATTCTTTCGGTTGGAATTAACGTCGAAGTAGCTTCTTCTTTCGGTTTATTCCCCCGCCGGCAACTTCGGAAACGTCGATTTTCACGAAAAGGAAATCGTAGGTTTCGCATTTTGGATGCACGGTCGTCTCCGATTTTGTTTTTGCGGCGAAAGCGATCTTTTCCTGACCGCGGTGAAAAAAAAAAAAAAAAAAAAAAAAAAAAGAAAATCATTTTCGAATTCGTCCGCGCGTGTCACTCCTTTGCCGCGGGCCTCAAACCGAACCTTTTTGAGAGCAAAAACCGTGGGACGGCAGAAAAGGAAGGAGGCGAACCATGAAAATTGCTTGGAACAATGGCAAAATTGCGATTATACACGGAGATTTATGGGAAAATCGATGCGGAAGGGGAGCAGGACTCGAAGGGGGAAAAGGAAAAAAAACTGCACTTCATTATTGAAAGAATATTTTCCATAAATTTGAGATAAGGAGAAAAGTCGATGATTTATTTTCTCACGGGGCACAAAAGCAGTGCGACTCGAAATCGCAGTTTTTCCCGTACCCCGTCGAAGAGAATTTCCCTTGCGGAAAACGCCCCCCGTCCTGGCCTATTTCCGAGAAAAAGGACGAAATACTTAATTTATTTGCTTTTATCTTTTCGCCATGTTGCCCTCTTCCTCCCCCTCTCCACCCGCTGCGAATGGCGAATGCTCACGACATTTTCGTTATCAGAAGTAAATCACTTGAGAAATATTTCACGGTCATGAAGGAAAACTGTTCTCCAAAGCGATGCCTCGCGTTTTCAAGAACAAAAGACTTTGCCCGCATAACAGAATTCCCTTCTTTTAATTGGGGATCGTTACGTGTGCGCGATTCAGGCGGCGCCTTCGCGAATATTCCGCGGCTCCGAAACACGGTGCCTGCAGGTTTGGTGCTTTGTTAACCTCGGATCGCGGAGGCGAAGTTATTTGAGTGTCGTAGCAACCGAAAATCCCGCAACTTTCCCCGCTAATTTTTCCCATCCTCCAACCGGGGGATGGGACCGCTCACGATTGCCAACCGTTGGAAAAAAAATTTATCTAAAATTCCTTTCGAGGAGTTATGACCTCGGTTTTTAATCTGTAAAACTCGGATCAATATATAACGTTGATTCGGTCGAATGACAATAATTATGCGCCATCCATTAAAAAAATTAAAAGCATCATTCGCGATTCAATTTACGGTGAAATCAATTTGAGCGACGAATTTTTTTAAAATATCCGGAGATTTTTTTGCAATTTACCGAAAATCATTCGGAAAATAAAATTAAAAAATATAGTTTCCGTGAGAAAACAGCCGTGCGGATTTGACCCAACATTACCACTGTGATGAGGAGCTTTAACCAATAAAGTTTCCTTCGTGGGGACAAAATTATGAAGAAAGTATATTTTTAATACAATAAAGTTAAAATTAAGAAAAAAAGCATTTTTTTTTTGTTAATGAAAATGAATTCATTTACCAAACGACCTCGATCGCTTCCTCAGTTTCCGAAACTTTGGTTTCATCGCTAGAAAATGGGCGTGACTCGGCTAATTGCATTGGTTTCAGACGGGAAAATGAAAAATTGCTGTTGACAAGCGGAAAACTGAAAATTGAACCATTTTCGACCCCTTCGCTCTTCAACCGAGGAAACTTATAATTTATATTGAACTTTTTTACTGAAATTTATTAATCATTCACTCCGACAGGATTTATTTCTAGCTTTGTAAATGAGATTAAGAATTAATTGGGGGGAAATGATTGCGGATTAAAATTTCTGGTGAATTTTTTCCTGTTTTCGAGTTTGAATTAGAAAATATTTTAATTCAGCAGCTTTAGCTGACACAATGCTAAAATGGAACGGTGAAAAAAAGAATAAAAATTTTTTGAGCCCATTTCAGTACTAACAAAACAAAGGTAAAATTTAATATATCCTTTTAAAGTAGATACTTCTAGCGACGAGAAAGTCTTTTTAGGGAATTAAAAAAAATCAAATTTGTAAAAATTTAATCAAATTATAATTAATAATTTTTTTTCAGTCAAAACATTGTTCAAAATTAATATAACTTTCTGGCCTAATTAACTCTTGAATATTAAAAATTTTAAAATTCTTTAAAAAAATTGATGAAATTATTTAACTTTTTTTTGAACTTCATTTCATAATTAAAGCGAATACATTTCAGTTATATTTGGATCAACGAATTTAAGTCACTCGTATACTTCGTATTAAATTGTAAAACGAAAATAATCGTTTTTTAAAAATATTTTGTTTTAACAGATTCAGTACTGGAGAACAATAAGAGCGCTAACGAGCACTGTATAATTTCCAAGTTCTGTGCGTTGGGGAATTGTCAATAATATAGTATCAATAAATTAGGTTTGAAATGGGAAGTAACAAGAAATTTTCCATTGTATTTGTTGCTGTGACGAATTATATATCGTGATAAATCTATATTTGTTGAAAAACATGAAAAAATTATAATTTATTGTTTATAAATTGACGAATTTATTTAAAAAAAATAGGATTTAATTTTTCGCCCGCTCATATATTTAAAAATTCTTTGAACATTCTGCTTACTCATACACAAATAAATCATATGAATTTCTTTTTCAAACAGTGAGCATTTTCTTTTTTCTTTGTAAAGAAAAGGTCTTATATATCAACTATGAAACCATACTTTTTTTTCAAATTACACTTCATGGAACGGAATTCGGCATTTACGTAACAGGATCATAAAATTTTTATATTCTTTCTTCTGTCCAATTTTAGAATTCTTCTTGCAATCGATAAATAATTTTTTTTGTATTCCACATTTAATTTATTTGAATATGTATTTTAGAAAAACAAATGCTATTCAAAAATGACCGAACTCTCCCACATTGGGAAATATGGCAATATTGTTTTTGGTCAATTGGCTCGGGCTCAGATGACAGAACCGAAAAATCACATTTTAATAATTTTACTATTGATAAAAAATTAGTTTAAAAATTTTTGGAAAATTTACAATTGTCATCATCTCTCATCCTGGAGGATCACAAAAGTAGCAGCACATGAACCTAGAAATGATAAAATACGTTTTAAATTTTCACTCTATAATGAAAATAAAAGTATCAAAGAGTTAGGTCAAATTATTGAGTTGAATGGTATACGAGCATATATGTCAATTTTTAAATAAATCTAAAAATAATTCTAGATGTATCGAAATTAGTGTGACATTTTTCTCTCTAAGAGATGCTAATCGTAATATCTTAAAGGGCCACGTTTTCCATGTCGCGATAATGGCTCATTAATTTCGTAACGTTCCAAAAACTTCAAATGTAGTATTAAAATAGATTTATGGATCCAGTCTCCGAATCGGGATCTCTCCTTTATTACTTGTTTTCTTTTCCAAGACCATTCAATCGTTCCCATAGGTATCTATCTGCCTGTTCAATTTGATGAGAACAAGAAAAACAGAATTTCCACCGCTCCGGCCGCTTTTGACATTTTTTCGGTATACCTAGGTCAAACGAAGATATAAAATATGTTCGATTAATGTATTCGAATAAATATAGGATCATTAATTTATATCGAAAAAATTTATGTATAATAAATGTATAATTATTAATAGAAAAGAAACATTTAGTTTAACTGGGGCGAAAGTGTCGGTTATATGTTTTTGTGTTTCGCATTTTGGAGATCCCCGGTCAGGAGGGAATTCCAGGGAAAAGTTGTAAGAAGCGAATTTCATTGTTCGAATAACAAAAAATAACATTTTGGAGCTCGAAAGGTAAAGGAAAAAAATGTATCACCAAGCAAAAAGGAATAAGATAAAGAAAGCTAAAAGTGAAAAGCTAATACCCTTAAAGTAATAAGGGTGTGGCTTTAGAAAAAAGCAAATTGACATAAAAAAATACATATACATTGAAGAATATTAAAAGCAGAGATTCTTTATGTGGTCGTTTAGAGAAATAACAGTGATATGACGTAATCTACAAGATATAAAGTCTAAATATTCTTTTTTATGTGACTTTCTAATCATATCAAAAATATCAGTTTGCATATCATAATAATTATTTTAATGTCTGATATATATATTTTTAAATTAATTTTGACTCAAAAATTCGATAATGTATCGCATTTTCAAATTTTTTTTACATTAAATTTATATAACTATCTTTTTTTAACCAATGTCTAGGCAGAAGATATTTGCACATGTTAACTCATAAATTACAATATTCATGTATTTTGATAACATGAAGCATGTTTCCAAATACCAATACACTTTAAGTTTTCACTTTTTCGCGTTACAAATAAATTTAAAATACATTACAATAAAATTTATCTTGAATCAATCTGAATCTTACTTTGCCTGGAGTAAAAAAAGTTTAAAAAATGACTCGAAATATAAATCAGAAATTAATTCGTTGCAAACATTATATGGAAGCCAATTCGGATGCAAACGAATTGTGAATAAAATAGGATAATTAAAATTGCTGAATTATTTATTTGTACTAATAAAGAATTCAGACAATTTTCATGTAGAAAATTAATATTTTCATCTTTTTTTACACCTAACAATTATTATGTTATGCCCACGCAACATTTTTTTCTTTTTTTCTCGGTCTTAAATTTTCGAGATACTTTTTCTGTTAATGGTTGAAAAAGCCTACCTCTGAACACATACAACATAAATGTAATGAATATAATGTAAGTAAAAAATTTTTGAATATTGCCAATTTTTAGTATCAATCAGGTTTTCTAAATTAGAAAAAAGTTTCTCAGCTAATCTAATATTTTATTACGTGATAAACGAAATGTTTTCATAAATATTTCAAAATTCACGTTATGAATATGGCATGTTCGCATTTAATTTTTTTACATAATTTATTAGCTAAATTAAATAGAGTTCCTTATTACGTGTAAAGTGGGGTGCAAGTTGGTTTTGCTAATGGAATTAAGCCAGAATAAACAGAAAAATTTATAAAAGATAAAGTTAAAAGCAAATTATTTCAAATTTTCCATTTTTTTATTTTTAATGTTCACTATGTGTTAATCAAGTAACGAAATGTTTTAAATTAATCATTTTTAATTAAAGTGTAATAAAGAATAAGAAATGTTTAATTTTAAGCACATTCTTCAGAATGCGTGAAAAAAAATGGACATACATTGTACCTAAACTGCGAGCTATTATTTTGTTAAATTAAATTTCGTCTTTTTCTTTTAATTAACATAGTACATTTGAAAAATTAATTAATTTTAATTTTTTGAGTGCTTTAATTACTTAAATTTAATTTGCAAAATATGATTTTTTAGAAATTTTGTTGAAAAGAAATCTTCAAATAAATTTTCCACTAAAATTCATGCGTTGGCTTCAATGGGTTCATGACATTAAAAGAATTAACATCTGAAATATATATTAAACTGATTATATAAAATTTTAACGGAGAGGGAAAAATGAAAATAGAAAATTTGGTTTCACATTAGGTAAGAAGCATTCAGGAAGAAGTTTAAATTAAAATTTAAACCATGAAAGTTTCCGATGTATCGAAAAAGCTTTAGGAGCTTTCCGTAATTGGTAAGAACTTATTGAAAAAGGTGAGGAGGAAAAGAACAAAGGGAGGAGAAACAGAAAAATCAGGAAAAGCTTTTCCGTTTTGGAAAAGCTTTATTTTGACGTTTTTCCGATATATTTTTTTAAATTGTTTGATAACGTTGCCGAGGACATTCTCATCTTACCGTCTCTTAAAAGGATCATTTGCCCGGGGTCTTCATGTTGAAATCTCCTCCTTTGGCTAACTGCGGATTGGAATTTTTCCAGGGTTTACTCCAAATCTTCCTGACAACAAAAATCCTCTTTTCATACCAGTCTACTGCACAGTTTGTCTCATATATGAAAGGATACCGATTTATACGTGAAACATTCAATATATAATTTTTTTTTCCTGTTTCAAAATAAAATGTTTACAAAAACCGAGTCTAAATACTGTTTCCAAAGGTCTTTTAAATCGGAACTCGTGGATCTTTATAGCATTGCGTATAATCGTCGGAAATTTTTGTTTTCTTTTCGAAATTGCGACGCTTTGTCTGCCTAACTTAGCAAACAAGAAATGTAAAATAATTTATCTTATATCCATATATTTATATTATTAATATTATATCATTTTCAGTTAATACAGTTTTGCAATGTTAATGCTTTGAAACAGCAGCCCATGACACATAATTTAGATTAATATACAGACTTTCATATTTCATCTTGACATTCACAATTACGACAGTTTTGTTATTTTCCTATTGCACAGATAACTCACAAATTTTAAAAAATTTCTTATGAAATTTTTTTTAGTTTTTTATTAAAAAATTTAAGTCCATCGTTTTTCTCTAATTTTTTCATAATCTATTTGTTAACTGAATCGTTCAGCTGAAATGACCTGAATTAAATGAAAATTAGATGGGCTCTTCGTTTTTCTTTCCCTCTTTATTTTTTTTAAAAACAAAAAATCAAACTCCTTTGTAGAGGATATTATTCCTAGGCATTTCTGCGTTAAACTACATCACTTTGTTATGAAATCATTGTATAAAAATATTCATCTATGGCAAGATACCTATCGCGGTGTCTAGTTTAATTTGAAAATATATTTCCCTTTAAAGAGATAATTTTAAATATTAATTTTTTACCAACATAAAATCTAGTGCAAAAAAAAGCATTGCTATAACTATTTTTATTTGAAAACCTTTTACATACTGAGGTAACCACAGCTAAACTTTGAAATATCTAAGTTCCTTAAAATATAAATTTTAAAAATACTCTTGAACTTTCCGCGGGAAATGAACTCATTTATAGTACATTACATATTTACATGGATGGACAACAAATTCTTAGAACTGCCTCGAAATCTGAAGAAAACTTTTTTAACTTTAACGTTGAAATAATTAAAAATATCAAAAAATATCAAGATAATTATCAATATTCTTTAAAAATCGTTCAAAGAAGAAATAATTTTTACATCCGATAAGGACGGGAATAAAAAATTTAATGATAAAGAAAAAAATATTATTCTTTTTCCTTTTAGAGTTAAAGATAAATTTATTTCTATAACTTAATAAGATCATCTTCTCTTTTATTGAAAAAGGGATGTAAATGTTCTTATGTAAGTATAAGAAAATATCACATACAAAGAAGAAAAAAAACCAGAAATAGGCTAGGAATTGATTTTAAGTATATCCGTAATCATTTTATTTTCCATTTTCATGAAAAGGATTTCCCGTACTTTAGATAATGTGGTCGTGTATTCCCATCCGGAAAAATTCAAATCAAAAGATTCAGGAAAAAACAATATTTTCTGTTACGGAAATTTTTGAATCAAGTCTGAATTTATTGTTTTCTCTTATTGTCATTATTTAGAAAGAATAATAAAGAGAAGTCTCTATTTTATAAAATCGTTCTAAATTAAGCATCATTATGAGATGAACATAAATATCTTGATATAAAATTATACATGATTTTCTTTTTTATTTGAAAATTTGATGTTTTCTCTTATACAATATGATAAATCAGCTGAGCGTTTCATAAGGTTTGTTTAATGAAAACTACTAACTCCTCGTGTTTCTTGCTATAAATTCAATGATTAACATCGACCAAAGATATTCAGCAAACTTTAATATAAATTTTTAAGTATTTGATCTCTGATATAAAAATTTAAACAAAAATGGATAAAATCAAAGAGAAATGAGAATTTAAACTAAAAATCAGCTCATATTGATGTTTTACAATTAAATTTTACATTCTTTATACGAAATTTACATCCAATTAAAACAGATTAATATATATATATATATATATTCTTCTCTTCACTCTCTTTTTTTATATTCGATTTAAAAATTCTTGAATTATTCAATTTGATTTTCCAGTGAAAAATCTTAGTCATAATCAATCCGATGAGGTAAAATTCCTCATCAAGGAAATGAGATTATTGGATTTACTTAAGAAATAAAATACGCTTTCCCAGAAAATATTATTTTTCTGTATCATATTTTAAAAAGTTGGGTACACAAATGTGATCCTAATTTATAATGAGCTATAATACTTTTTGTATACTATATAAATTATTTGTAATTTTTCTTTACTTTTAAAACGTAATATTGTTTTTTTGGTATGAAAATCAATATTAATATTAATCGATTAGTCCTTAATAAATTTACTAAACTCGCGTACTGCAAGAATCGTATTTTTAAATAATAAATAGCTCCAGTTAAAATTAATCACAAATTCTTTCTCTCTCTATTTAATAGAGTTGAAAGTATTTGTGGTTAAATACAAGAAAGCAGAGTGGAATTATAGTAATAAAAGCATTAAGAAAAAAAAAATTTCTATTAAAATACAACTAAAAAGTTTTCACCTTCACTCCAATTTATGGCCGACATTTTCAGACTTTTAAAATTTATCAAGATTCCAATTCTTTTCCAGAAAATACTTCATAGAATCTCTGGTTGAAAACGCTTTTGGAATTTTTTCCAGCTTTTGGGAAGTTTGTAGTTTTTCCTCATTTAGAACATTTCCAAGACTTTCGAACCGAGGATATCCATTTAAGTTGTACATTCTCCTTAGTTGTAAGACACTACGAATGTTTTTTTAACCGGGCATGCGAGAACATCAATACTGCCAATATCAAGTTTCCAGAAGTGATGCACTTGAAAATGAGATTTTCTATTTGCAACGCCGAATTAGCAATACTTTTGCCACTAAAATGAAACTCAATGAAGAACCCGCAGAATTTGATGGTAGTTCCGATAAGTCCTTAAAATAAATCTTCACCGATAGTTTCGAAAGATGGGAGCACAATTTAGGATCCCATTATAATTCAATTTTGAAATTAACAACGGTATTACGGACAATTGAAGTAGATTCAATTGTCCCAGCTATGTGACTTCCTGCAGACTGGATTAAATGTTAGTTCACATGAAGACTTAGACAAAATTCCTTTTTACCCGTTAGATAATTAAAGATTCTATTAAGATGGAAGATGAAGCAGATTGTCCCCGAAATTAACGGTTTCTGCAAAATTGTAATTCTCTCCGGCCAATTTAAAGTTACAGTCATGAATTCTTATAAAAGTTTATTGAAATCCCATTTAATGCGATTAATTGTTAAAAATGTCTAAATAAATGTGTATCTCGCATCATATCATCGATTCATGGCATGAAAAAATATTAATTGAAAAACTCATATTTTTAATTTTTTTATTTACTGTATGCTTGCTAATATGGAAATAACGGATTTTAATACAAAGAAAACTACCGCATTAAAATAAAGTTAATAACGAAATAACTAAAAATTTTTTGTTGCTAGAAATGCAGTTTATGAAAATTTTTCACTAATTTCATAAAAAATCTCGCATTCCAATTTTGCGTCTTATCCATTTCGTTAATTTTATTTGAATGATTGATATTAGTGATATGACCTTATTATTAATATATCTACTATAAAACTTTTATCTTAAAAATTTAAACTAAAACAATTATAAAATTTAACAATTACTGAAAACAAACTTAAAAACTTAACAATTTATAAAAAAATAAACTAAAACAAAATTTATCTATTACAAAACTTTTATTTAGAGAAATTTGTTTATAAAATTTAAGTTGCTTTCATTAAAAAAAATATTGGCATTGAAAGAAAAAAAATTAGTTTAGTATTCTAGTGAAAGCATTATTTAAAGAATTATTTACTTAATAAGATTTCATTTTTGCCCAAAACACAGTAATTATTTCTATCATTGGATTTTTTTAATAAGATAAATCATTTAAAACATTTTCGTAATATAACTGAATGACAAAATCACTACGAAGCTAAAATTCAATTTTTCATTATATTTAATTGCATTAAAACTGCTTTAAAACGTCGTTGAAAGACATCTAACTAAAAACTTAAAAATAAGTTGATTAATGGGATAAGAAATCTTTACTTATTCGAAAATTCTTAGATTCTAAATGAAAAATAAATGTTATTGACGACAATGAAGTTAATAAATGATATTGCAAGAAGACAAAAGAAGCGGCACATTTGTTGTGAAGCAAAATAAAATTGAAGTAGTCGCCTCCCAGATTCCAAATATCTTTTTCGATCCATCTGAAACCTCTCACCAAAATAAACCAGAGGACGCGAATGTTCGAGCAGCTTGAAATATCGGTGTAATAGTTCGGATTCTAAAAGACAAAGATGAACTCGGTGAGCTCGTTGCGGTTGGAGCTACACTCCAAAGAAAACTATGACATATAGAAACTCAAATGCTTGCGGTATTGATTCGCAACAATGTCCGAAGATACGTGAAGGGTTAACATCCCAGAATCACCAGGAATCCAGACGGGCTCGGTTCAGAATTTTAAGGAACGGAATCCTGGAAGGAGCAGGGCGAGAAGACACTGGCGCATTTTATGTCGTCGATCAAGCCATCTGAATGGGGCAAATCAAACATTGCACATTCCTGAGAAGCTTGGCAGAAATTATGAGTGAGATGAAATATACTTAGATGTGTAGTATACGAGTCGAAAGAAGCGGCGCAGGTGAAACAGCTAATTCTGAACAAAATGAGCGAAGGCGATAACGTAAGCGACTACACTCGGAAATTCGAAGACGCAGTGAACAAATTGAACGAAATGAACATAATCATCCACCAAGTTCTTCTCTCTGTGATTTTATTTTATAGTTTTCCCCCAGTTTAGCTATAAAGACAAGGGCACTAAAGACTTCAAATTAAGATTATAGAAGAATATTACGTTTGGAAACTGGTGTCTTGAGCGAACAGACAACAGATTTTGGGAAATCGGACGGTTCTGACCAACAAACTCAATTCCAACGAACGCTCGAGAGATATAAAATCCTCGCGCGATTTGTCATGCAAAGATTCATTCAGCGCCTGGACATACATTTTGGGGAAACCTTCGCTCCAGTGGTTCGTTTCAGTTCGCTAAAAGTCTTGATGGCAATGGCCGCCCCAATCGGATAGGAAGATCAGGCAATTGGATGTTTCGAACGCTTATTTAAATATGATCCAATAAACGAACGTATATGGAGACACCGAACCTTTTGAAGGAGATCCTGGAACAAATATGCCGACCGTCAAGTAAAGAAATTGGAACGAAAGCAAAAAGGGAACTAATAAATCTTGGAGAAGGAAATAAGATTTGCCTATTGAAGAAATCTTCCATCGACTGGAGCAAGTTGGCAGAATGTGGCATTTGGAACTGGACAAAAAACTGCGAGATCTCAAGATGTTACCGACAAAATCGGACTATTTTATATATAAGTCGATCGAAGAGATCCTGTTTTCGCAGCTGTTTATGTAGACGACAATTTGATTGTCACCAAAGATGAAAAAGAAGCCAATAAAATCATAAAGGGTCTATTCGAAATTTTTCAGGTAAAGGACATGGGAGAAGTAAAATGCTGCCTGAGAATGGAATTTACCAGGAACTGTGATGGAATAACCATAAATCAAAAGGGATATGTTAAGAGTTTGTTGCAGCTTTCGGCATGGGCGATGCCAAAGCGGTTAAAAGTCCGTTAAAACCTAACACTAAACTGTTGAACGACGAGCCAGATCCCAAGTTGCCATTCAGAGAACTTTTAGGTGCCGTGATGTGGCCAGCAGTGGCTACGAGACCGGACATACCCTACGCCGTCAGCGCACTCGGTCAGTTCAATAGCTGTTACGCTAGGGATCGCTGGACTGCTGCAAAACGCGTGCTTCGCTATCTGAAGGGGACGTCGGACGTGAAGATGACATTCCGCAACAGCTCGGAATGCATCATCGACTCCCTCGATTCGACTGGGGATCTGCGTTCCAGATCGACCTTCGTATAAGAGATACGTCTTCCGAGGGTCCGGAGGACCAGGTCTCCTGGGAATCAAGGAAAACAAGCGCACGATTGCACTCTCATCGAGCGGAGAGTGAGTATATTTAGCAGAGACCATCAAGGAAGCGTTCTACTCGAGATATTTTCGATACTCGAGTTGGAATGCAGAGCACTGGCAACCTCAAGTTATACAGCGATAATGCGCGAAGAAACTGGTGGAAAATCCGGTGTTTCACGGGCGAACAAAATACATCGACATACGCCTTCACTTCGTTAATGAGGCTATTAAGGATGGACTTATAGAAATTGAGCACATCGGATCGGAGGACATGGGTGACAGATCTGCTGACGAAAGCGCTGCCGTGTCCGAAGCATGAAAACTGTTTGAAATTGATTGGACTTAAGAAATAATTGATGTTCTTTCATTCGCTTTCTAAAGGGTGTTATTGATGACAATTGAAATTAACAAATGATATAAGGAAGACAAAGCGTTTGTTTTGTAGCAAAATAAAATTGAAGTTGGTCACCTCGCGGATTCCAAACTTGAAATATCTTTTTCGATCCATCGTGAATGAAACCTCTCGTTTCAAAATTAACGGTGAATATTTTAAATTCATTCCCATGTCAAATTTTTTCTAATTCTAGAGATATTGATATGATATATTTTGAAAATAATTTTTCTGCTGCATTTTTAGATTTCACAAAAAGGAAGGCAACTTGATGATAATTTTAAAGTATTATAAGCAAAATGTAATTTGAATAAAATATAATCATTAAAGAATAAAATTTTCTTGCATTATTAAAGTGGTCATTTAAAATTTGAATATAAATTTTGACGAAATGAAGAATTCAAGCTGAAGTTTGATATTTATTTTGAAAAGTTTTTGTCCGACTATCGAAGTCAACCGTTTCATACCGCATTCATGAATTATTATATTAAATATATCGCTCTATCAATTGCATTAAATATAAAAATATTGTCCGTTAATAATGGTAATTCGTTCCGCATAACTGTAGTACATCCGAGAGTATAAATAAAATACAATTCAAATGAAAAAAATCTTAAAAATGTTTAGTTTCGACTCTTACATAGCTCCGAATCTGTGAAGTATCTGAAGGCATGATTTATAAAAACATGACATATAGACATAAAAAAATCAAGTCAAAGAGTGGTTCCACGTAAAAGAGATAAAAATTTCAAGTCTCTTTAGTCCCTTAAGAAAAAGCAATGAAACCAGAATACTGAGACCCAGATCTGGGACTTTCGGATTGACATTTAAAGTGTTCGGACTTCAGAATAATTCACAAAGACTTAATGTATCGTAAATTCAATAGAATGAAGAATATGAAAAAAATTTTTCCTATAAAAAGGTGCGTTCTTGAAATTACATAAAACTGACTGCACGTAATGAATATAAAAACCGGTTGTAAATTTTAATGGATGTTGAGAAAAAAAGACTTTTTTTCCCTGTAATAATGAGGTCTCTAACATTAGAAAAGCCAAATTAACGCGGTAAATTAAACTAATATAATTTTTGTAAAAATTTTCTCAGTCCTTAAAAAATTTGATATTTCATTTTAATCATCAGAAAACTTGATAATTAATAACTTAAAAGAAAATAAATAATTAAAAATGTCAGCATTTGATTCTACCCTATCATCCCATTTCTAATATTGAAATTAACGATGAAAAAGGTATTAATATATTTTCTTGCAATATTAAAATGTTCCAAACAACATTTTTTTTAAAAAAACTTTTAAATTAAGGCAATAATCGAACACTAAAATTTTAAATTGATGATTAAAAAGATCAAAAAGTTATGATAAAATAATAATGAGACACATTCGGTTTAATGCATTATATTTGTTTTAATACCATATTCATAAGAAGCCATACTTTTTGCGCTACAGATTATGGTAAATTTAAAATCATACATCATAAATGTAATACATTCCAAAAATCAGTTGATAATAATATAGATAATGCATAAAATAAGAAATATTTTTCTTTTTATTTGAAATTTGTATAATTATGTATTATGGAATTTTTTTGGGCATTAAATAATCATGGAGAATAAAAAATTATTTAAGGATAAATTTAATACATATTGAAAGATATAAAATTAAAAATCATAATATTAAAAATCAATCAATTGTATAGGGAATAATAATTTTAATCAGATGAATGTTCTCCATTAAAATAATCGGAGTTTGTTTGATTATAAAAATTTATTTACGATTTTCCTAATAATTTTCTTGAAGAAGAATATTTAAAAGACTGAATAAGATCGAGCCACTTCGAGAAGCCGCTTTATTATATTGAATTTCTGGAAGATAGCTCAAGTGTGTGATGACGCTCCAAGGGGAAGAACGAAAATCTTCGGCTTCTTGAAAATAAAATCGGGACCTGAATTTTAATGCTGACTCCACACGTTATGAAAAATTCTTAGATATGACATTTTTAAAAAAAAGTTTAAATATTAGAAATTATATATTCTGTTTCTATTGGTTAAGCAGATTTAAGGTTAATATAATTTTGGTATCAAACAAAATAGACGAAATGCATAAATCATAATGTAACTGAAATAAGAAAAAATAATACGCAAAAGACAAAAATTAAGAAGTATAATTTACCATTTAAAAAGTATTTTTACAGAAATTCTGTTGAATAAACATTTCTATCCTTAAAGGTAAAAGTTAATTATTTTTAAACATATACATTTTTGTTTAGAAAACCAAGTTTACAAAAAAAAATAAATGATATTTGATTTATATGTTAAGTAAATGGCAAAAGAGATCAGTTTTAAACTTATTTTATTTACACTTAAAAAATGATTTGATATACTTAATCTCGAAGTTATATACGTGGCTTTATTAAACTACATTAATGTGGCACATGCTTACTTAAATTCACGTATTAATAGTTTAAAAATTAATATAGTAATGAATTGTGTTTAAATTCCATTATTTGTGATCAAGAAAAATATAACTTATATTTCATGCATGATATATAAAACATATAATTTTTTTTAAAATATTTGAATCATATTATGTCTTGATTCTATAGTATAAAATTTATTTTCATTTATATTCTCAGATTTTTAAATAAAGAAAAATTAAACTTACCTGATTTTAAACTTAATATTAAGATGATCATCGAAGATAAAACGAATTTATATTTCTCCATGTCTTTTAAATTAAATTTTTTTTTATTTCGCCATGCTGAAAATAAAATAAATTTGAATTGGATTTATTTCTATCCTTTTATGCAAAATTTATTGTAAATGTTATTATTATAATATATAATTTGCAAAAATTTTGTCTCCTTAAAAACCTTTCAAATATTTAGTCATTCTCTTATCATGGATATAGATTTATACTAATAATTATCATTTGGGGCAATAAACATTTTCTAAAAGTTATAAATTATGTTAAGTTCTGAGCAAAAATAAGTTTTAAAAAAACGCAATTTTTAGTAAATTACAAAAAAATTTTTAAATCACGTATTAGAAATTAAATTTAAATGATCTTTTTTATTGATATGTTTCCGTACGTGTAATTTATGTTAACACATAATTTGTATTATAAATGCTTTTCGATAAAAACGATTGATTTCAGAGATCTGCTTAAGTATAAAATAATTATAATATTATTCAAAATTACTAAACTTTTCCTTAATCTGTAATAATGCACTGAATATTAATATAATGTTTTAATATTACTGTTACCACCAGTAATAATAATAATAATATTGTTTTTGAAAACTTGCGCCACGGAAAACCTATGTGAACTATCTACCTACACTGAAGTTTTTCATTTGTAATACAATTCTTATAAATGTTAATTAATTTGTTAGCAGCTTGCTCTCATTCGTTCTCTTTTTCACTATTTCCTTTATTTAAGGAATGACTTATTACGATTTATTAAAGTTTTAAATTGCATTAATGAAGATTGATGTGAAATTATATATGATGAAACAGGATGATACATAATCATTTGTAATTGGATAAAATGCTTCCCTTCGTAAATTACATGGACAATCTACTTTTATAAGCTGTCTACAGTGTGTACGAATTTAAGTATATGATTTCAACCATTATGCCGGTTAATGTTACTGTTCTTGTAAGACCCATAGTTTTTTAAACGAGAACCAATTGGTCAAATTATATATATACTTAGTATAGTTATATAGTATGTATATACAATATATAATTACATATCATATATACAATGTTTATCTAGTATAGTTTGAAAGAGAAAAAAATTGAGTGATTCTTTTAAAATACATATTAAATGTAAGTTTTATCAATAATGCAATTTGTAAAATATTACATCTAAAACAGATTAAAATGTCTGAAAGAAATTTGAACAGAAATCTGAATTTCTAAAAATTGCAATATATATATATATATGTAAAGTATTCATTCAGCGATTTCTTACTAGTTTGATATGTCGGACATAATTCAATTTTGTGTTCAAAAAAATTAATTCTCTCGTAGAACAGTACAAAATGCAATATAACCGGAAGGTGAATACCTATTTGGCCCTTTTTTTTCTTAAAGTTACTGAAAAAAATTCAAAATCAAAAGTTGTTCTCATAGAGTGATTAAAAAAAAGTTTTAATTTATTAAGAATCCGTAAAAGAAATATTCACATTATTGTTCGAATGGTCCGGTTTAAAAATGAAATATTGTCATGAGATTCAAATTACTCCCGAAAATATTTTACGTTTTTCTTATCCCCAATCATTTTCAGCATCTTTTTTCCTCATAAACAGCTTCATTCATCGGGTTAAAATTTTATTTCATTCACCAGGTTTTTTAGGTTTCAGAACACTCTGATTTTAATTTTATATCATGCGAAAATATGAGAAACTTTAAGTGTTATTTTTGAAAAATACGAAATTTATAGAATAAAATTTCGAATTTTTAACTTATTTATTTAATTTAAAAACAAAAAAACATCTCATGTTTATTAAGTTTTTGTTACTATCAAACGGTGAACTTATATTGAAACACAATTTAAACAGAGCACTTCGATCATAATTCCTATTAATTCCAATACCTAAAAATAGCTGATGTAATGTATATTCTTTATCTACTGTGATGCAATATGAAATCAACTTAAAACGAATTTTGTGAAGAGATGTAATTAATTTAATACAAAAAAAGAATATTTAAAATACATATTAAAGACGATAAAAATTAAAACGTTAACGTACTCCGGTATAGAATCATAATTATTCTAAGTATTCTCAGAAAATTAATCACATAAAATTTTAATTTAATAATTTCCAAATTTTATTTTTTTAATTTAAAAATTACATGTAAATCTCACAATGTATTAATTTCTAATGAAATGTAATAAAATCATTGATGTAAGCAAGGAATAATAATCTTGTAATAAACGTTTAGATACTTGAGCAAGTATAAAGAAAAATATTGAAAAAAAATTTAGACACAAAGATATAACCGGAGAAATTCCAAAATTAATAAATGAAGGTTAATTTGTTTAAACTGATTTTTAGTCACCATCACGGGAAATTAACGCTGTTCTAAACTAAATGTCTCATTTAATCAGTGTCAGATAATATAAAATGCATCGTAAAAGTCTATTTTTCTGAAAGTGCTCCTATTAAAAAATAATAATAATAATAATTTTATATTTTCGTATAAGTAAAAAGTGTTTTTTTCCTAATTTTGTTTTGGAAAAAGAAGGTTTAAAATAATAGGGTGAAATGATGAAGTCTTCAGACTTCGCGACACTGTTGCGACATTGTTGATATGCTGATACATGCAGATTGCTACAAATGATAAAAAAAAATGGAAGTTCTCACTGCAAAACTCCCTTTCCCACTTTATTGTGAAAATTTTATAGTTCTAAAATTTATGAGGTTGGCAGAAGTCTTTTTATGAGTATTTGTCGCCCAGGCGGAAGTTTGAAATGACAATTTTCTATTACGATTTTTACTAAAGTAAATTTATTTTATATTGATTATAAGACTGCTATGAATCTTTTACCTTTGTGTCATTTACCTAAAATTTAAAAAAATATGATTTACATGAAGAAAGATATTTTGCATATAATGTAATTATTAGCCGATCTTTATAATTTCTTTTATAAACGTATATTTCAACACAGTTCATAATTTGGCCACTTTTATTAAACTGAGGTTGAATCTTAAGTCACAGAAATTCATCAGCATACAAAATCTTAGTAATACTTTACATATAGACACCGAAAATTAATAACTTTATGGAAAGATTTTTAAACACTTATACTGAAGAATAAACAATTTTAATGTATTATTCATTTTTATCTATAATTTTAGGACAGAAATAAAAATTTAAAAAATTTTTCATCAAAATAATCCGAGAAAAATTCCTGTGCGTGATGACAGAAAAATTCACAAATTCATTTTAATTTTTCATCTTTTCCAATGCATATATTAATTTTGATGGAAGTTGTCACTTTCGTCGTATGGAAAAAAAAATTTAAAATTATAAATTTACATTTTTTTTTTGAGATTAATTTTAATTTGGCTTAAATTTTTATTTCTCACATATCTCCATAAAAGTATAAATTTCACAAGTTTTTATGTTGTTTTTTGAAATAATAGTTAAGGACTGAACACATACACACACTACACCTGAATAAATTAATGCATTTAATTATTACACTTACATATTTGATGCAGAGTGAAAATTTATTTGCGTTTCATCGGGCCTCGGCTGAAAAGCTCTTCGAAAGCACAATAAAAATTTCTTATGAATTACAATTAAATTGCGACGTTTTTCAACACATAACAGAAACGATAAATTATATGAAACAACTGAAGACAATGAGCAGATTTTTCTTCTTTCCTTTAACCCTCCCCTGCTTCTTATTTACTGTCACGGAAAATGTGCAGAGAAATGAGATGCGAGCAAAAACGCTAGAAAAGCGCGACTACCAACAGGAGAGACAGGGATTGGATTCTGGAGTGATCTGGAACTAGGGAAGTGAGGGAGGAGATTCGCTTAAGGGGCAGCTAAAACAAGTGCAAGCGCTCTCTGCTCGATTCGCATCTACCTCATGAGTTTTCTTCATATCCGATATTTTTCCAAGAACTACTAAATTCACTTTTAATGGCTTCAATTTTGTTTTAAAAAATTTACAAAATTAAAAATTGTTAATTTTTAATCGTTACGTATGATATTGTTTTGTGACCCCTTATACAATATTTAATTTAGCTAAAATATATTGTTAACCATTTAATTTTTTTTAAATTCATTACATTATTGCTTTTATGAATGAATAATTTTTATGATAAATTTATTTTGCTTTTAAAATGTAAATCTGTTTTATTCTTTGATATTTATTAATAACATGTTACAAAATTACTTTTTTATATATAACAATTATTCCTTCTCATATTAAATAATAATTTTTGGAATCGATGTATTTATATATTTTTTTAGATGTATTTACTAGTTTAAAAAGCCGTCATAACTTCTCTTTTTATTACTAGCAATATTCTTAATATTTTTTTATAAAAAAAATAATGTGAAATCGAATATAAATAATCGTTACATGTTAAATTATAGTTTAGTCTATGGTGTCAGCCCTGCAATAAGCATAAAAAAGCAGGCTAACGCTTGACCTTGTTTATGTTTTATTTTAGATTCATGACTTTTAAAATTTATTTCATTAAATATTACATAAATGAGAAATAAAAGCTATTGCGAAAAATCAAATGGCTCAAATAAATTTGATACTGGTAAGGTATTTAATTTTTTTTTTTTTATTCATTTTCTACAGCTTGGAAAAAATTCGAATTTTGGCATTTCATGCTTCAGATGCCAATATTATTGAAAATGCAAAAATCAGTGCTCTGGGTAAGCCTTCTCATGAGCTTCTTCAATATTACAAAAAAAAAGCATCCAGGTTAGATAAAGAATTAGACAATCTTTCGGAATTATTGGACAACATTAAATCTGCCTGTGATTTTAGCACGGAATTGCAAGTCGAATTAAACTTGAGAAATGAAGAAGTAGCGAGGTTGCAGCAAGTTATTAGTGATTTACAGGTAACCAGTTAAAAATTATTAAACTGAATTTATACGTTTAAGCATATGTCATTTATATATCATATCGGTGTCAACGAAATAATTTCTTTTTCCAGATTCACCTCTTTCGAGAAAAAGAGCATTGTCTTAAATTAAGTGCTGAAAATGATAAACTTAAAATTCAAGAATTTGAAGACAAGAAAAAGATTAATGCTTTATTAATGCTTACTGGAATATCTAATAGTGAGATAGTTAATTTATTGTCAAGAAATTCCAAGGTAATTTTTTTTATTAATTTAAAGACTCATGCTATTTTTATTTATTTATATAAAGCTTAATAAAAAGTTCAATGTTTCAGAGTACATTTGTAGAACAGAAATTACCTCCCAAACTGCAAAAGTTAAAAGAACTTAACCAAAATAAATGCAAAATACCAAATAGCAATGTTAAAAATCAATCTGTAGTTAAAAATGAAGAAATAGATCCACAAGTATTAATTTTAAAGGTATGATAAATCACACTTATAACAAATGCACTTATTGAGTCATTTAATATTTTCAATTGATTTAATTTTTTTTATTAAATCAGAATTTAAAAAGCTTTTATTTTTTTTAAAAGCAACTAATTATAATCCTTTTCAAATTGTATTTTGATAAAAATATTTAAAAAGTTACTTTCACTTTTATGGTTTCAGAATCATTCATTAGCAGCTCAGTTAGAACATCACATATGTATTTCAAGAGATCAAATTCAAGTTTTGTTAAAGGATAGAGAACTTGCAATTGAAGAAAGAGAAATTGAAAGAAGAAGATTACAAAATGAATTAGATTTAATGTTCACTAAATTGAAACAGGTATGTTTCCATATTTGAATATGGTGCTTGAATAGAATATGAATATTTGAATAGAAGTTAGTTTTTTTATTGTTGATAAAAAGTAATTAATAATATAATTTAGCTTAAAAAATAATTAATAATATAATTCTTTGTTCAGTTCGATACAAGAAGAATAAAAATTGTACTGAAAAAACCTAAGTTGGTTGTAAAAACTCTAACACTGGTGTAATTGACAAGATTTTACCCTGAATTGTAATTTAAAGAATATTGTGTATTTGATAGTATGTATAAAATTTAATTCCATTAAAAATAATTCTATTAAAGATTAAGAATTTTATAAATGTTCAGGTAATTCTTAATCTTAAACATAATAAGTTTTAATATAATAATTAAAAAATTGTTACATTTAAAATTTGCCTTTAATGTAGGCTCAAGATAGTTTGTGTGAAACATCATCAAAACTAGTTAAATGTCAAAAAAATTTTGAGAAAGAAAAAAACATTTGGATGGAAGAAAAAGATAATTATATAAAGATGTTCAAAAGTTTTCAAGGAAAACAAGGGGAAAAATATCCAGATGTTATAGGATATTCTGTTAGTGGAGTGGGTTACAAGAAAGCAAGGTCAGTTTTAAAATTTTGAATAAAATAAAATGTTGATAATTTTTTAACTTTATGTACCCATATTTTTCATATAAATTTATTTCAGAATCTGTGCAGAGACAGAATTTATGAAAGAACTTATATTAGAAAAGGAGCAGCTTGCTAATTCTTATCAAGAGCAAATTATTGCTATGGAAGCAGAAATTAACAGACTCAAAGATAGAGCTCTTTTTTGTAGAAAAACTTTTAAAGAAAAAATGGAAAAAGTATATAATGGCATAAAATTTAAATTATGTGAAGTTTTAAACAGTCAACAAATTTTTTCTTAAATTAAAATAATTCTTTCAGATGTCTGCCCAAACAACTTATTTGAAAAATAAATATGAAGATTTAGACAGAAGAAGACAATTAGAAGCAGAAGGCTTTCGCACAGATATTAAAATGCTTAGAGAAAGGTTAAAAGATTTAGAAAAAAAATTAGCTAAGGTGAGTTATCTAAATTAATAGAAGCTGAAATAAGAAGTTTATAAAAACAAATCTCAAGTAAAACAAAATTGATATTATTTGAAATATATATATTAGTCGGTTATTATTGCCAAAACTAATACTAAAATTAAGCTACTTCATTTTTTTCAGTCTTTCAAGTGGTTCCAAACTTTTAAATTTACTTTTCTTTTAATCTAGGCAAATATATCTTACAATGCTCAAACTTCAGAGCAGCAGCTTTTAATTAGCGCAAAAAATACATTAAATAGAGCACGACAATTAGAAAAAGAATTGATCAATATGAAATCAAAAATGTCAGTTGTAGGAGTAAATGAAAGCTCTTGATAAAAGGTCTGCTAAAACAAAATTAAAAATAAGACTTGGATAAATGATGTGATGAAAATTTTATTTAAATCGCCCATTAGTATTTGACGCCTTAAAAAATCAATTATTATTTAGGTTTTATTAATTGGCATAACCTTGTGAAGAATAAAATTTATTTATTCTATGTGAATCTTATTCATTTCATCCATTGTATTATCTTAATTATTTATTAATGAATTGAAATAAATATTTTTACTCATATCATTTGAATTAGTTTTTTTACAAAATTAATGCCTCAATGTCTGATTGCTAAAATTCGTATTTTGATATCTCCGATTTTAGATAAAGATTTTATTGTCAGAAGAATTAACTTAACTCTTTTAACTGCAATATAAAACTGATAAGTCTTTTAACTCTGCAGTTTCATATTGTATATCATTATCGCCAGGTAATTGTTAAATATTTATCGTATTTAATATTAATTAAAAAGGTAGGCCAAGGTAAGATTATTTAAGTATAAAATTCATTACAATATAGAAAAATTTTAATTTAAATATTTTTTATTTTTACGGTTTAAAAATTAATGTTTTTAGATTGTTCAGACTACAGTTATTGTATTTTAATGACGTTAAGTTTTTAAATGCATTAATAAATGACATTTAAGCTTAGAGATTAATATGTAAGTGATGTTGAAATAAATAGCAATCTGAAAAAAATTTTAAATCAGTTTTATAATTTTCATTCTCCAATTATTTTTAATATATTACATAAATTATTTTTACGCGCCATATTAAGTGGTCTATCATTGTAATTTCGTTTTTCGGCCGTTCGTAAGCATTTATTCAAATTATTACTATTTAAAAAATCATTATAAATTGTTGATAATAATTAAATTAATTAAATCCCTTTTTAGAAAGAATTTTATTTAATTTAGATTTTCGAAATTTAATTTTCGATGGAAAAAAACTTAGGAAATAAATTTAAAAAGAGAAAATATCTCTAAAGTTGCTAGCCCTGTATGCACGAATTGTATTTGGTATCCCGGCAAATTGGCTGTCTTGATGTACGACAATGGGAGAATTCAAAAAGTTAAATGTTAAAATATTCGGAAAGAAAAGTATTGAAAACAGTCCTGATGTTCTCTACTGGAAAAAATTAGGAGTAAGGCATTTCTTTTTTTTAGTTTAAAAGTTATTACAATCCTGCCATTTAGCTCTTAAAGTATATGAATTTATTTCTGTATACAGTTACGCATTCTGTCACATGTATTTATAAATTTAATTTTTAATGAAATCCCTAATTACTTAGAACTTTGATTATTATTTCAAAAAGAAGGCATAGAAATGATTTAGATTCATGTAATTCTTAATTATGAATTTTATATAGCAATTAGGCATTATGTTTATAAGTGAAATAGACTTTGCACATAGTGACCATGGATCTTTTATACATTTTATCAGTTTATTATTAAGTTGAATAAAGTAGCCAACTAAGAATGTAAGTTCTTTCAGCTAGTATTTTTCTGATATATGATTAATAAAAAATTAATTTTTTTCAGGTACCCACTTTTCTTAAAGAATTTGGTCCTGTGGATTATATTGACTTCTCCCCAATAGAACCACATTATTTTGCAGTTACCTCTTCAGTTCGTGTACAGGTTTACAGCCCTGTTACAAAGCTATTACATAAAAATCTTAGTAGGTTTCAAAAAAGTGCTTATGGAGGATCGTTTAGAAGTGATGGAAAGTTATTGTGTGCTGGAGGAGAGGAAAATGAGGTTAAACTTTTTGATGTATCTTCAAAAACATTATTAAGGGTTTTCAAGGGACATTCAGGGTAAGTTAATCAAAGGCCAAAATTTTCATAAATATTTTTATTATATAGATTCTTGTTGCAGAATTTTAATTTATTTAACATATTAATCGCAAAATATGTTTTCTTGTGCTTGATTTTATTTTATTAATAAGTTATAATACTACCATGTTTAACATGTTATTTTCAAATTTTAGGGCTGTTCACAGATGTTTTTTTACAGTTGACAATACACATATTGTTAGTTTTTCCGATGATCTGACAGTGAATTATTGGGACATTCCTAGTGAAAAAAAAATTACTTCATTTAAGGAACATAATGTAAGATTTATGTATTTTTCAAGCATAACATTAATATTTCCAATCATATTTTAAGATATAAAATTCAAGATTTAATTCACATCTTGCATAGTCTAATTTTTTTATTATTAAATATGTGCTTTTAATAATAACCCCATTTGTTTAAAGTTATTCCTACATAAAAAAATTAATTATACATTTCTTCCAAAATTAATTTATATTTAACCTTAACAATAATTTTTTTTGATGATTTTTAGCAAGGCATCCATGCATTTATTTTCAATTCTTTGTTCAATAAAAATTGCATTCTTTGTAACTATTTTGCCTAAAGATTTAGCCAAGGAATTTTAATCTTTTAAATATATTTACTTACAATAGCTTTAATCATATAACATTGGTGAATACTATATGTTTCTAAAAAGTTTTTATTAAAAATTTGTTTATCATATATTACTCATTTTATGTTCACAGGATTATGTTAGAGCAGGTTCAGTTTCACCTCTGTCACCTGACATTATTCTTTCAGGAGGATATGATAACTTTGTGAAAATGTATGATAAAAGATGTGAAACTGTTGTTTTCAATGTTTGCCATGGGGCTCCAGTTGAAAGTGTATTATTTTTACCTAATGCTGGTATTTTCTTGTCTGCAGGTTAATAAAATTTTTAGCTGTTTCAATGTAATTAAAAAGTTGAGCTTATTTCATTTTTTATAAAATTATTTTGTAATCAAAAACGTTTTGTAAATTTTTGTTCTTAGGAGGCACAGAAATTAAAGTATGGAATGCCCTTCAGGGTGGAAGGTTATTAGCTCAGTTTCACAGTCATCATAAAACTGTTACCTGTTTGAGGTTGGCTTCAAATGGAAGTCGTATTTTGTCTGGTTCTCTTGATAGACATGTAAATATTTATGACGTTGCAACTTTCAAGTGGCTTCACACAATTGATTATTCAAACGCAGTTTTAAGTCTTGGAATTAGTGTATGTAATTTCCTAAATTATTTTAATAACAACATATATTGAGCAAAACATAAGGCGCTGTTTTGAAGTTACATAATTTTTACAATTTCACTGTTGTATGCTAGATACTATTTAAAACCACTTTAAGATTTAGGCGATTCCGGAAATAACGACTTTAAAAACTGATATAAATTTAATTAAAAGTTTGATTAAATTCTGTTTTGGCTTTACATTTGTAATAAATTTTTATTTAGAAATTTAAATACCTTCATGACCTTTGTATTGAAAATACAATGTTTTAAAATTAAACTATTTAAACAAGAAATAATTTACGAAAAATATTTAAATTTGGAGTTTAAAAAAAGTTTTTTATAAAATTTAATTAATTTCCTAAACAACCAGATAATTTTAAAGAAGATTTAACTTTTAAATTCCAACTTTTTATTATTAACAATTATTCAACATTGGCTAACGTTAGAAAATAAATATTTTTTTGAACAGGCGAATGATGAAACATTGGCTGTTGGTATGGTTGATGGACTGGTATCTGTGAATAGGAGAGAAGCTGAATCAAAATTTTCTAAAAGAGAGAGGAAGAAAAATAATTTCAAGCACATTAACGATTTTGTTGACAATACAGTGGACTTTTACATTAAGCAAGGAGAATTTGAAAAGAGCGCCAAATTTCACAAGTTATTAAAAAAATTTGAATTTTGTAGAGCATTAAATGTTGTTTTGCAACCACGTTTTATAAATAAAACTCCACAAATTACTGTGGCCGTATTAAAAGAACTCATAGCTAGAAAAGCATTGCATCAATGTGTTGCAGGCAATAATGTTAATGTAATTATACCTTTATTAAGGTTTCTCATTAAACACATTGGGGACTACAGATTTACCAGAGTTCTTATCAGCGTTGTAAATATTTTTCTAGGTAAAATTCACTTTACTTGTTTTACCTATTTTTTATAGCAACATATTTAACAAATAACTAAAGCTTTATTAATTTTAAAGTTTTTAGCAAAAAAAGCAAATATGTTATTTGATTCAGAATATTAATTAACAATTCTACATTAATAAAATAATATATATATTATATATATATATTAAATGAGTTTTTATTTAGCTCGTTTAATTTTTTTCAGATGTTTACGAAGACAGTATAGCAGATTTCGGATTCGAAGCTGTAATTCTTTTTCAGAGATTAGGCGAAAGATTAAATGAAGAAGTGAGTCTAACAGAGTCTCTTCTGACATTAGAAGGTGGCATCAACTTGTTGATTTCAGCTTCAAACTCTGGAATCAATCAAACGACCGTTAATATTGCAACTGACACGCCAACTACATTAACTCAGTCGGAAAGTGGAAAAGATTTTATTGTTCATGTTAATTAATTAATATTAATGTGAATGTTTATACATACCATAAAAATATATTTATATTAATAAGAAAGCCGTTTAATATTTGACTAAAAATTTTTCTTTTTTGTTTATGGCACAATGTTCCATGGTCTGAAACTTTCAGGATTCGGCTCCGGGAACTGCGAAAGAAAAATTTAAAAAGCAAAATTCTTGATTAGGTTCTTTGCTGTAAAACTGATTTCCAGCACGTGAAAAGTTTGAAAAACCTGACTTAAGATCTCTTCGTCTATAGTAAAAAGAGCTTTTGTTTTACTTTTTCTAAAATATTTTGATTTTTTAATTTTTTCTAAAATCCGGGTTGAAATCTTAAAACAGTTTATACATATCTATAAATTCATGGTTTATAAAAAAATAATGACTTTCACATTGATACAATGCAAAAATAAGTATCTGGGATAAACAACCTTTTCCGTGATCTCATCTGTGCAGGACATCCTTATTTGTGCCGCAGTTGCCGGTGAATCTAGTCTGAAATTTCCTTTAACTCCCACCTCTTCTCTTGCCGCTTTTATTGCATCTTTAATTGCAAAAAAGGCGGAAGCTGCCAGAAATAGCGGTGGCTCACCTACGGCCTAATTTAATGAAACAAATTTTTAGCACCGCAACAATTAATCCCTTTTGAGTCTATTACAAATTATGCCATCGTAAAAATACTACCTTTGATGAGTACACGGCTCTGGGGTTCGGAGCCCCTCGCAACAGCGACACATTAAATTCAGCTGGTATATCCGTAAATCCAGGTATTTTGTACATGCCGGGACCCCGTGTGAACATGGTCCCTTCTGGCGAGTAAACGAGTTCTTCTATGGTGAATAAGCCCAAGCCCTGAACGAAGGCGCCCTCGACCTGCCCTATATCTATAGCGGGATTTAAGCTCTCTCCCAGGTCCATGACAATGTCCGTTTTTATTATCTGCATAAAAGAACACAATGCAATTTTAGTAAAAGAAATTAATCGAATTATTTACAATTTAAATAAACAATTTCTTAATCAATAAATGTTGTTACTACTTAATTATTGTAACAAAAAGCTTGGTGCTCAATCAACTAAAAGCTTAAATTCAAGAAGAGCCTTCGTTTTTATAAGGGAAAAAAAATTAAAATGCTGTATTTGAATGTTGCAAAATCTTTTTAGGATTTTATGGTGGTAAAATAAAATTATAAAATTTTTAGTTTATAGTTTAAATTCGCTGCAATAAAGTTGAATCAGTTACAGATGTTTTGTAGATTTTTTTTTTACATTAAATACAGACGCAGATTTACCTGATGGTCTCCACTTAGACAGTCAATTTCGACAATTGTTGTCGCCGCTCCATATGTGAAATAGTTGAACACCATTCTCTTATTTTCTTTAGAATTCCATCCAATATCCGGCGTCCTAAAAAAATTTCGTCATTAATAATTTATTCATATAATTATTTTCGATTCATTTCAGAAATGTGATTGATAGCTTTCTTTACTTATAAAATCCTGCTGCAGACAGGCAAACGCGATCATAATACGCCTTCATAACCCAGTCCTGCCACCTTCCCGCGGGATTTTCGGCTTTGTAAGGTTCCAATCTTTTTATTATTTGTTGGCATGCATCCTGAAAAATTTGATTTCAAATTAAATGAAAGCTCTCAAGGGATTCCTTGAATTATACCGCGCCCGATACATTTTCCAAACGAAAACGGCGCCGTTCAAATAACTTCTGCAATGCCATCATTAATGTAGCTTCATCTATTTTGAGATTCTTGAAAGAATGTAAAATTTTCTTATGAAACTAATTTTTTCCAGTTAAACAATATTAACTAATTGCTTTCCATTACTCCCGAAGAAATTTAAACTTGAATTTTACTGACCATAACCGCTCCTCCGTTTAAGTCCGAACCAGAGCTGGCGGCTGTGGGCGAGGAATTTGGTACCTTATCTGTAGCCATTTCTGCGATGTATATCATGCTAGAGTCAATTCCCAAAGCTCTGCTGGCCACCTAAAAAAATCCGAATTTCAGGTAGCTTTACATTTTTTTCAGTTAAGATTTTAGATGGAAACAGATAAGGCACTGAAATTTATACCTGTATCATTTTTGTATTCAAACCCTGACCCATTTCAACCCCGGCGTGACTTAACAGAACAGATCCATCCCTGTAGATATGTACTAAAGCCCCAGCTTGGTTAAGACTTAGCTCTGTGAAAGCGATGCCAAATTTTGTCGGAATCATGCTTATGCCCCTCTTTTTGTAACGATTTTGCCTAATAAAACGAATCGCTTTTGAAAAATATTCGGGTTTAAGGGCAATCGACTTAAAATACCTGAGCAAATAAATAACGCGTTGCTTCTTCTCGTTAGATACCTGTTAAATTCGTTGATCTCCTCTCTTTTCCTTTTAAAATCGGATCTTCTGAAACATTCTTCCCAACAGCGTTGCAAAGTGCAATATGTAAGTGTTTGTTTATAATGTGTTACATCACCTTCAGCGTACAGGTTCATACTCCTTATCTTAAAAACAAAGATAAATCGAATATTAACCTTTATAATTACGTAATTGTTCTCGCAAAATTTTGTCCCCGTAGGCGTTCCAGCTTTAGCGAAACAATTTCAATTCATTGCACATGAAAATGTTTACCTCTTCGGGAGCCATATTCAGGGTATCGGCCACTTCTTCGATAATATTTTCTGCGAAAAACATTCCCTGAGGTCCTCCGAAACCTCGGAAAGCTGTGTTTGACGGCAGATTAGTTAAGCACATATAACCTCTAATTTCAAAATTGGGGAATAAATAAGAGTTTTCACCGTGATACAGTGCTCTGTCCAGAATCTGCGGAAAATTATATTGAATATAATTAATTATGAATTAAAAACGCTGTATAAAGTATTTTAATATCTTACATAAACCATTTTTTAATTTTATTTTTAACTTTTTGTATCGTTCATTCATTATTTTATTAAATTTTCGTTTCTTGCAAACAAAGACATTCAAACATAAAAATTTAATTTTCCACATGAAACAACTATCCACATATGTGAACTGACCAACGTGAACCGACGATGCATGATGACACACTTTTTTACGTTTCTTGGCGACGAACGTGAAAAGGTTAACATAAATGCGGAATCGAGGTCCGCCATCATTATTGTAACAATTGTATGAAATAACTTTTTAATTTCTTTTATACTAACCCCGCATGAAAGATCACAACTGTAGCCTATATTGCAGTATATGTCCATCACAACCGCAACTATTTTACCATTTTTATTAAATCCGACCTCGTATTTGGCCAAAAATGGATTTCTTCCCCCAGTCATCAGCATGTCTTCATCCCTATCCAACATGCACCGAACCGGACGTCTTATCCTTGAATAAATAATTATTTCGAATGATTCACATTTTCGCTTAAGAGCCCACTAAAGCCATGATAAAAAAGAAAAGTCTTACTTATGGGCAATGAAGGCAAGAGGAAGAGCCAAAATACTGCCCCTCGATTCCTTTCCCCCGAAACCTCCCCCGATTCTTTTAACTTTAACCGAGACTCTGTTGTAGGGAATGCCAAGAAAGGTGGCCGTAAGTTTCTGTTAAAAAAAGGAAATGTTAAGTTTAGCTTTGCTGAGTATGTCAAATTAGATAAACTTTTTGGTCGTCGCCCACCTGAATTTCAGCAGCATTTTGGGTGGAGCTAATAATTTCCAGGTCGTCCTCCTCTCTGGGTATTGCAATGCAGCAATGCGTCTCCAAGTAAAAATGTTCCTGGCCTCCGATCCGCACTTCTCCCTTCCTGACGAAGTCGGCCCTCTTCAGTGCCTCCTCGGGATTTCCATTCCTAATTTTCTTCATGTCTCCGAAAAAAGACTTGGCCTCTATGGCTTGCTAAGATTTTAAAGAAAAATCGGTTCCGAAAGTGACTCTGGCTAGGAATTAGGAAAAGATATTAAAAATAAAAATCTCGTAATTTACCTCTATGGTTATAATTAATGGATTCAAATCTTCGTACTTGATCTTCACCAGTTTGGCTGCTCTTTGGGATATTATTTGATTCTCCGCCACAATTGCTCCAATCACTTGCCCCTGACTTGTGACCTGTAATTAGAGTTTTAGAATCGAATCTGAAACTGGATAGTAAAACTTAGTTTAGGATTAATTCCTTATTCATTCGCTTTATATCTACAAAATATAATTTGATTGTTTGCTCATTTAATGAGAGAGAAAAATTTAATTTCAATTCAAGCTGTGATTAGAAGATCGTCTATGAAAATATAAACGAAAATCTTATTTACATACTTAAATTCACAATAATTTTATTTGATGTAACTTTAAATAAAACACTTATTTATCACCTCTATATTTTTTTCATTTATTATCGCAAATATTAATAAAATATTTTTAAAAGCCAAAAGATTTAATTCCAAAAAAATTGAAAATAGTGTAATGGATAATATTAAAATATTTTCTTTACAGACTAGAAAAGGAAATTAATTCAGAAATTATGAATGGCTATACCTCTTTAGATATAAACACTTCTTCGTCGTGAAATATTGGTCCCATCGAATTCAAATTTGGGTTTACGTCCTTATGACAAAAGAAATAATGCACTCCTGGTACGGCAAGGGCCTTACTTGCATCTATGCTGAGGATTTTTGCATGCGCTCTCGTGCTTGTAACCAAAGTAACGTACAATTCTCCTTCTATGCTTGGCATGTCATCACAATATAAAGCTTCACCTGCCGAAGAAGAGACTAGTTAATGCTGCTTATAGTGTAAAACGCGTTATCAGCAATCACTGAATTCACTACTATGGTAATAACTTTTAAAAAAAAATTACAATGACATTCACAAAAATTAAATCCACTACGATTCGTGAAAAGTTTCGGAATTTTCTTTTACGCTGTTACATTCTCTTTGCTGTTGCAAATAAATAAAAGCAATAGTTTATTTATAATTTTCGAAGAAATAATGAAACTTGCCGGTTGTTTGCTTAAAGGCATTTACATGCACCAGAGGGCGACCGACGGGATCCAGTTTGGACTGGTCTTTGGGAACCTAATAAAATTAAAAATTGAAAATTACTTTTGAGTGCTGTCGTTTTTTCTTTATTCTCGCCGAAATTATTGAATGAAAATCATGTACCACTTGAAAGTATTGCGAACTTTTTAAATCTAACGATTTAAAAGTTCTGGAAGCGGATTTCAATTTTGGCGACACCAGTGCGACTCCACCGATTTTATCATTCAGCGCCTCTAACACATAGAGATAGAATTTGAAGAACAGTGAAAGGCTCAAAGAGCGCCTGTACCTAACCATACCACCGGGAGCACTTGGTGGAAGTGGAAAATCCTCAATGAGGGCTGTATAGACATCTTCGAGGAGCTGCTTATCCCACATTCTGAAATTATGTGAGAGATGCATTTAACCGAAATGTTTTACAATACAAACTCGCTCTCTTATCCTGCAATATATGACCGTGAAATGCTCACTTTCCGATTGCCGCATTTTTTGCCCTTAAAGAAAGCAGGGTTGTCGGTGCCATCCCTCCTTGAGCAATGGCAAAATCCTTCACCTTGTTCGTACCGGGTTCAAATTCTACCCTGACGGCGCAATTCACGATTGCAATGTCATCTTCTCGTCTCTTGGCTTGTTTGTAAGCGTTGAAGTATTCGTCCTGGGAAAATGCGAAAATTATAGCAGTAAATATGAACAAAGTTTATCCTGAATGTGTTTCTTACCCACCAAGACTTACTTTTTTAGTGAAAGGTATTAAAATCGCAATTAGAACCTCCTCTGGTCTTACACAATTTTTTCTATACCCAGTGAAAAAAGAATGATCCATTGGTATGACCCTAGATGAATTTGAACTTTGTAAATAGAGTTGAGTCCCAGCAGCCATAAGAACTGGATTCATGTCTGAGATGGGACTTCCCGTCATTATGTTACCTCCGAGGCACTTGAAATGAAACCATAAATATAATTATTAAATACCAATATGATTTTTAATTACTGTTAATTGTTTTCCGAAATATTAAATACTAACAGAAACGTTTCTGATTTGTTTCCCGGCGAATAAATTCAGAATGGACAGAGAGGCTCTGAAGATCCTTGTCTGATATTCTGCAAAAATTTAATGATATAATAAGTGATTTTCAAAATTTATTTCCGCTATTTAATTTGTTTGATTCGTATATGAGTTTCTTCCATTCATACAGCATTTAATTTGTAATGTAACTAGATACTAGATCTGATACAAATTCAAGATATTTCAGAAGAATTTAAAAATATATTTTTCGTTATACAGTTCAGTTTTCTGTTTTTCTTTTATCATCTTCCTAAATGTATTTTGATGTACGGAATTTCTTTTAAATTAATTAGATTTCTTTCCAAATTAACAGTGAAATATTTTTCATTATACATAATATATTTTTCTCACCCCGAAAAGCATCGAATGCTTAAAAAAAATCTAAAAATGTACAGAAATTCTACTCTACTACTTCTTTTCCTATTTCTTATATTAAAGATAGGAATGCATGTTAACTTCTCAATTTTATTTTGGCTCGTGATAGTGTCAATTTGTACTAAGATATGGCAGTGTAAAAAATACTACAATCGATAAATTTCTCATACAAATATATAAATTTTACTTTAAATTTCTGATACATTTTCAAAATTATTTATTTTAATTAATTTAAAAATGATATTTAATTTATATTAATATTATTAACGATTCAGAGAATATATATCCATGTGATACTTGAAGTGTCACATTATTATTATTATTAAATAGTATTATATATTATTATTACTCATTATGTATACCACATGTATCATCACTATTTACTTTACTAAAAATATGGTAGTAGAGGCCTAATCTCTTTGCTCGCGGCATGGTGCTGAGACATTTAGTTATTTATTGTAAACAAATAACATTCACCATTATCGATTTTTGCCGAATTTTTTTTATACAACTAATGATCAATACCTGGTCTTATGGAACTTTGATGTTGCAAAACATCGTAAATTTCATTTAAAGGCACGGCTGCTCCGAATTTGATTCCATTTTCCAGAAGCTCAATGCGATTCATTTCTTCTACTTCAAAGGGGCTGATAAGTACGGGATAGAGCATGCTTTTGAATTTTACTTCAATTCCTGTGTTAAAAATCAACAATGTCAGCAATCCAAATGTTCATATTTTTTTTTCATTATAATTAAATAAACTTATCGATCATACCAACTTCCGTATTGCCAGTGACAATTTTGCCATAGGGAAATTTGTTCTTCAGCATTAACAAATCCTTCAGTTCAGTTGGGCGATACCAAGTTGCTCTTTCGCCTTTGATTAATAGGAATTGTTCGTCAAGTCTTGAACTTAACTGGAAAAATAATTAACAAGCAAAAATAAGAGCAGTTTTAAAACATTAACTGTATAACACGAGAAATAAAGCAAATTCAGGAGTCAAAAGTGAAATTAGCTGCTATGGGAAAAATTTTTTCGAACAAATTATTATTAAATTCATTGAAATCTTGATACTCACGCCTCGTAGTATAGTAAAATTATATAATTAACAAATAACTAAATCAATTTACCGTAATCTTTTTTTTTTGGAAATTTTAAGAAATTGTCAGATTTAATGGAGAATAATTTTTAAACAGACACTGTAAGATTATTCAGAATAAATAATAGAATATTATTTATTGATGTATGATATTTTTGATATGACGCTGTAAGATTATTCAGAAAATAGATAATTTTAATACCTAAAGTTGAAGTATAGGAGCTTTTTGATTTCTTAAAGTTTTTTGAATACAGGTCCCGCAACAGGCGTCATTATACAAACAGAATAGTGTTGGCTTTGGTTAAAAAGTTAATAAGTAACGTGATATATGGTATACATTATTAGATATGACCAAAAAATAAGAAGTGCGTCATTGTTAAAAAATGAAAAATCACGTTAACAATAACGGGTTTAGGAAATGTATGATTTTAAAATAAACTATAGTGTCCAAAGAAAAATCTTACGCCGGACGGCATTCAGAGCCTTTGGGCTTTCTAACTAAACGATTTTCATATTAAATTTTCATTTAAGTGAAAATTTAATATTAATTTTGTCATATATACATACCGACAATTCCGGGGGAAAAATAACTTCTTGAGATGGGTCATATGGCGCAAATTCGTTTTCATCGTAAAGAATTTCGTCTTCGTCCCTCTGTAAAATATCTTTTTTCTTATTTTTACAACAGTTGATACCCATCCCGCAACCGTTTTCTTTGCAATTTGGTCCCTCATCGTGAACGTCTTCAATATCGTAGGGACCGATCCTATCTTGGTCATTGATAATAAAATTCATCCCGGTTCGCTTTTCCGCAACGTATCGGTCATTCTGAGCATTTATCTTGCGCATCCCCCTCAAATTTTCATTTTCGTGCCAGTTATCGAAGCAGTCGCCATTTACTTTGCCGGTCTGAGCGTATTCCCTCGATAGCGTCCTAAAAGCCTCTATTATGGCTCTGTAACCGGTGCATCTGCAGAGATTACCTGAAATTTCAACAAGAAAACAGGGAATCGAACCGAAATTCTCATACGATCACTTCGTTTAAGACAAAAAAGAGCTCACCTTGAAAAGCAATTTCAATGTCGTGCATTGTGGGCAACGGATTGGATCTCAGGAGAGCGTACATTGACATTATTATGCCGGGAGTGCAAAATCCGCATTGGGATCCGTGAGCCTTCGCCAATCTTTCCTGCACGGGATGCAGTTTCGTCTTGGTACTTCCGATTCCTTCGACTGTGGTGACGGATGCGCCATGGACCGAACATATAGGTGCTAAGCAAGCGTTCACGGCTAGGTGGCTGTTGTTTCGTTAAGGGATAAATTCCTGTATTTTTTTTTTAATTTTTGAGGCAATTCATTGCCATAAAAAAGGATACATAATTTTCCTTTTTTTCCTGTCGAATCGGGATACCATAACGGTACAGGCACCACATCCCCCTTCGGCACATCCTAATTTTGTACCCGTAAGATGAACTGGACAGTTTAGTTAAGGAATTTAGCTGCAACATTAAGCATGAAGGAGCTGCACTAATTCAATATCTTACATTTCTCTTTCCAACTTTTGGCAGCTAAGATGATTAAATCGAAATATCTAACAGCTAATTATTACACTCACTTAAAAACATGATGCAGAAACGCCATATATAATTAACGGGCCTAACTGCGTCTTAACCTAACTGACGTAACAGCCTCATTTCAGTCTTCATCGAAATCAATATTTTAATGTACTATTAACCCTTAAAATATGATTTTAATTAATATTTCTGAAGTCAAAGGCATCACAATTGTTATTCAAAGGATAAAGCACTTATTATTGTTCATGAAGTTCTATTTCATTAAGTTTTTAAAGTGAACTTAAAAAATATTCACCTTCAAAAATAATTTATTTTAAATTTCATTAAAAAAAGTCATCATTCTTGTTGAATAATATGAGACAATCTAATAAAAATTATTTCATTTATATGCTTTCGAAATTTTTTTAAAGACCGCTGAAACATTCTTAAACAAAATAAAATTTTACTTATTCCAAACGTATTTTTTAAAAATTAAACAGAAGTAGAACTAAATTTTCTTTTCTTGTTTTAGATTAAGAAATCTGTTGAAGAAAACGAAAAGAAGAATTTCATGGCTCCAGCAAAGCTCCGACCGGTTAATTGTAAACCTATTTAAAATCAAGTTGTAAATAATTCAATACCGGTTAAAAAGTATATTTTGCCCCTTATTTAAAGACAACTTTACATACCAAAAAAGATCTAAATTACAGGTTTTTTCTCATATACTATTTTTTTATTCCAGTGATCATAAGATCTTTTGTGTTAACTGATTAAAGGCGACGGAAAATTCGGATTATCTTGTCTTTGAATCTGCATCGAGGAAGAGGCCGAACAAATGGTGTTATCGTCATTCATCCCACCAACATAGGTTTTAAAATGAACTTTTCAAATAATTTTATTGCTATTTATTGTTGCATATGCTATTCAGATTGCGTTCAACCGCTCCGTGTGATAATGAAAGCATCAAGCGAGATCCATGTATATTTGGATCAAGACCATTTCCACCGCGGTCAAAAATGATTGTGTCATTAAATAATTTGATAAATGAAAAACCTTTTCATAGCCACTTTTCTTTTAATAAAATTATAAGTCATTAGTAGTATATTTTAAAAAGCTGATATAGTGATTGATGTACATTGTACCTGATGTTAGGATTCAAGTACAGACCTTCCGACGAGAGATACTCGTGGTTTGTCAACTTCAATCCCGCTGCCGCATGGAAATGCCTTTGGCCAACGAGGCCTCCAATGCTGGCAGGCGGGCTGCTGGATTTTGAAAAGGATACGTTTGTTTCTCAAGTAATATAGGAGAGTCCATTCGGGATCGACTTTGCTGTCGATCACCTGAAAGTCAAAAGAGAAAAATGAAACTTTCTGATGAAATTCACGCAAATTTACACTCGGCAATTCCTTTTTTTTGCCCTATTGATACGATTTAAAAGTTACAAATTTGTTTTCAGCGCACGATCTAGGAACGCCAATTAACGAAATATAAAAATTGGTTGTAAAAATGAGCTGCGAAAGATGAAATTAAATTAGACGTAAAGGAAACCGTTCGAAGACGTAATTTTCGCGGTCGCTTCGCTCCCGTTGGCCGCACATTAAGGGGAACGTTCCAGATCCGGGGCATCAGCAATTTAAGAAAAAAAAGGTGGGGGAAACGCTCGGAGTCTCCTTCCATCGCTTCGGACGCGCGCGAAACGGGGTAAATTCAACTTCCTTCGGGGGGGAAAGAAGCGCCGCAACGCTCGTTTCCGTTTTTCTGTCGCAACCTTAAAAATTAACGTGCGCCGACATGCGAGAGCCACGTCACGATACTTCGTCGGGACACGGGGCTTCCGGTGGGAATTTTACCCCGCGAACTTGTCGGCCGATGGATTTTTCTCAGGGGAAAATGCCTCCTTGCGCCTCGTCCGAGAAGGAAAATCAACGACTCGGAAGGGTCATTTATGCCGATAAAAATCGTTTTGGGATTAAAAAGGGAGGCGCCATCGGCTGCGAATTTTTTTCTCTCCCCCGCTCGGAAAAATAAAAATTTTTACCCGGGGCGAAAATAAACGCAAAAGCTTTTGATTCACCACATTCCCATTTCCGTTGTATCAAATTTACCTTCCTCCCGTTAACGAAAAACACCAAATTGCCCTCCGTGTGAAAATCGGGTTCGCCCATTGCTCTTCCGTTATAACTTTCACGTTTATACTTGGAATTGACGGTGCTGGTTGCAGATGCTTGAAACACGCGACGTTCACCCTTCGAGCGCGTGCAAGTGACTGATCGTTGAGTTTAATCTTTGTAATATCTATTCGATTACATAAGCGGCATAAGTTATGAACTGTCCTTGGAATATGATCGAGCAACTCTATAATTTTTGTTTTTGCCTCTTTGGAGATTATTATTATTATTATTATTATTATTATTATTATTATTGTTATTATTATTATTAAATTTTACACCATTATGCGTATAATTTATATTTAGAAACGCAAGGAAGGAGCAAAAAATTTTTCGTCTCTTAAAATTCGTTCTGCAAAATTCTACTGATGAAATGATGGAAGAAAACATTTCAATCGGCAGTGAGCAAAAGAAAATAGCATTTCTTATTTTTTCGGCTTCATCTACGCGCCATTTTAAAAAGTCAAAAGAGGGGCCGAAACGAGAACCAACAACTGCAAACGAAAAAAGGAAATGAATTTACAGCGTTCGTCATTAATCTGTAACTATAAAATAAGCCTATAAATAACTATAAATAAAATATAATTAAACTATATATAGTATATAGTATTATATATTATAGTAACTATAAATAAAATATAATAAAATAATCTGTAACTATAATATAATCTGTAACTGAAATCGCGATTCATTATAATATGGCGGTTTATTTATGGCACTTCAAAAAAAATAAAAAAAATATTTTTATTTTTGTTTTCATGCAAAACAATATGCGAATGTAAATGTCATTCGATATTGCGAGAGAAATTTTTAATCGGCTTTGAATAACATTTTTTTTTTTAAAAAAAAAAAAAATGTCGATTATCAGCCCGTAACATATGTATATATGTAAGTTTAATAACATACATAAAGAGCACATAATGTTCTGATTGAATTTGAATTTTTTGCCGTATATTCAAACTTGCTTTATGATTTCTAAAAACGAGAATGAATTTAAAAAAATTTCAAATTCTTTCAGTTGGTAAATGAGATTTAATTAAAACATCAGCAGCTTGGTCCTATGAAATTTGCACAAATAATGTTCTATGTATTATGAATATGTTCATTACTTTCATTTTATTTGGCCTAATAATCAGTTTTAATATTGAGCGAAAATTTAATTCAAATGGAAGAAATTCTTCGGAAATTTTCTATTTTACAAATGTAGGCGGATAATTTTTTATAAATGAATAGAAAAAGGTACTCAAGCTACTTGTTTAAAACATTGTATGTATATATAGCACTTGTGTTTATAGCAGTAAACAGTTTAAGATATTCTTCCAACATTATTAAATTCCATTTATTGCAAAAAACTAATGTTACCACCACTGATGTTTCTTATACTTCCTAAGCCTAGCGATTTAACAGTAATTAATCGTTGAACCTCCATGGTATTTATTCACGTAAAACAAATGTTTAATTAAAATGTAAATCCCCCAGCAAAAACAAAATTAAACTTCTTAACTGCATTTTTATCCCTTAACATAATGAAACTTCTTCAGCCTTCTTGTTAGAAAAAAAAATTTATTGAAAATTTTGTTTGCTTGCTTCTGGATTAGTTATTTTTTATACAAATAATTGTTATGAATTATACAAAATTAAAGTTCGAAAGTTCGGGGTTGGATTGAATAATTATGAAAAAAAAATTACGCGGAACATCGAAGGAAAAATAACAAAAGAAAGGTGAACATGAAAAGAGAGGAAACGAGTTAAAATTTACTGGCACAAAATAAATGTAAAATAAAATCAGATTCATGTACGTTAGTTTCCCATTTTAACAAATAACAACCAACCATCCGCTTACAATTACTAATTATGTCATTATTAATAAACCTAAATTACTTGTATTTGATCTTAATATTACATTATAAAAGGTATAGAAATAATAATATAAGGCAATCAGAATTAATAAAAATTCAAATAGTCTGAAATTAGCCCGTCAACATTAACGAAATTAAGCTCTTGTTTTAATTATCATTTGAAACAGTAATAAAACCAAATACATTAATAAAATGAAGAGTCATTAGATTTGTGTAATAGTAAATATGGTTTCATTTAATTATGTACATCTATAAAATCGTTGTTTGTGTTGTTTGCTTTCAACTTAAAAAAAAAAATTAACAATTATGCAGTTTTTCAACTATTATAAAAGTTTCTGTCTTACATTGTTACCATATAAACTCAGTTTACAAATGACATGGCATTATTCTTCTTTTTCTTGATCGGTGAATTACATAACATATGTTGTAAATTATTTTCTAATTTACTTATCTGGATGCCGATAAGAAACCATAATAAGAATAATTATATTTGAACCATCTAATAACTACATAGGGAATACAGAACTGATTAGATTCTTTTTTTTTTTATTTTTAAATCGACGGATGTCATAAATTATATTATAAAATTTTTTAATATTGTTACATATTAATAATAATGAAAATGAACAAAAAAATGATTTTAAATTTTTAACAGAATATCTTAATATTTGAAATTTTTAAGCGTTATATATTTCTGCAAAATTTATGTATTTCCTGTAGTAATGTACAAGTTTAACGAAATATTCTAATTAGATTGTTTCGAATATCATTACGATTATGTATATTTCTAAAATATAAAAATTTTTTATACTAATTTGGTAAATAATGATATATGTCATAATTTTGAATAATTAAGATTTTTCTTGACTATAGTAATCCACTTAAACGGCCGGCTCAGAGCTAATGAGAACTCATTTTTAATTTAGCCAACTTAAATAATTATTTATTCCTAGAATATTTTTTTAAAAGTTGTTCCAATTCGTTTATGATAATGCTTATTCCATGGTAATACTCCTCTAATTCTTTTTTCTAAACAGTTTTCATAAATGTCGGCTGTCAGTTCCTCAGGTGCAACTTCCGATTCTTCGGTTACTTTCCGTGCAATCTCATTAAGCTCTTTCGCTATATCAGATTCTGTTTTCTGAATGTCCAAATAATCAAATAAAAATCAATTATTGATTTCAATAAAATAATAAATATCGAAATATTGATTCCAAATGTGAAATATTTACCCGAAATTCTTCCTCTGTAACTAAGTTGATTTTTAATATTTTTTGCTTAAAGGAATTTATTGGATCACTCATTTTTTTTACTTTCTGGACTTCCTCCCTAGATCTGTAGCTCTTTCCTGGATCGGAGAGAGAATGACCACTATATCTGTAAGTTTCTACTTCTAATATTATAGGACCATTCTGCGCTAAGCAATATTGTATTGCAAAAGCAGTAGCCTCTCTTACAGCCAAAACATCCATACCGTCAACCTGCATTGTCATAATTCATCAGACACTGGCAAAAAATTTCGAAAATTAATAAGTTCTGATACGAATTTATCACATTTAGAATAAAAGATTTTTTTAACTTCTAAACGTTACGGTTAAAACAAATTTTTACCCATATACCAGGGACGTAATCGCCTCGAGTGTAAAATTTCGTTGATGCTGATGCTCTATTAGTTCTGGTTCCCATGCCGAAACCGTTATTCTCACACACAAATATTACAGGAAGATTCCATAATTTTGCCATGTTATAAACCTCAAATACCTGGCCTTGATTGGCTGCTCCATCACCATATACGGTTACACAAACTGCTCCCGTGTTGAGATATTTGGCTGCAAAAGCAATACCCGTCCCTAGAGGAACCTAAAATAGTTATTATAAATAAACATTTTATATGTTAAAAGCAACATTCCATACAATAAAATCAATAAACATTCTGCGTTTGATTAAATTTATAAAATGAAAACCAACATCACAATGTAATTAAATTATTTAAAAGTGGTAATTTAATTATTTAAATACAATGCGAGCAAATAACATTTAATATTTAAATTTACAAGAAAAAAAGGCAAATCATGAGAGATATCTGACTCAAAATATAAATCAAACGAGAATGATTATATTATTTGAAAATCGTTTAAGAGAATTGTAAATTAGAAGCATTCTATAACTTTTGATGCCTTTAATTAATATGAAAAATAAATTAAACGAATTCCTTTGATTTTAATCTTAATTCTCAGAGATTTTAGTATAATTACAGGTAAGAGATAAATGAAGTAAAAACACTGAGTATTTTTTAAATTAATTACGTTTCGAAATTTCTTCTTACTTATACATAATATTGATTGACGCATCAGATATGGCAGCCGAGAGGAGAGAATCTCAGCCTAGAGCAGAATTTTCCTTGCATATAAAGAATGTTTCCCTTGCTGATGGATGGCTTTCATCAGTCGATGGTTTCCATGCTAAAGAAAACCTTTATCGCTTTGTTTTTAAAATTTAATTTTCCTCAAATAAGATTCTTACCCGATTAACATTTTGTCTATTAGGTAAATATATTTTCTAATTATTTATAACGTGAAAAAGTAAAAATAATTGCGTAATAATAAACGTAGTATTAGAAGTAAATATATTGTATGAATGTTTTTATTTCTTACTTGTCCTCCTACAATTCCATTTCCGCCAAAAAAAGTTTCTGTATAAATATGCATGCTTCCTCCTTTCCCTCTGCCACACCCGCTTTTTTTTCCAGCCAGTTCTGCAATCATACTATGGGGATCTATTCCCATTACATATCCCCAACCATGGTCCCTATAAGCTGTTATAACGGGATCATTCGGTCGCAAAGCAGCCTTTATTCCGACGCAACAGGCTTCCTAATTCACACATACTACATTTCAATAATAATTGATTTTTAAAATATACAAATCACTTATTTTAAATTGAACAGTGGAAGTCGTATGAAAAAACAAATTTTTGTCAGCATTAATTGTTCATATGTGTAAGAATGAATAGATGCACAAACCTGCCCGTTGTATAAATGACAGAACCCGCGAATTATCTTTTCTTTATATAGAGAAGACAAAATAAGTTCAATTCTTCTAATGAGAGTCATTGTGGCAAAATAATGCATTGCACTTTCTTTCGTTATAGAGGCTGAGGTAGACGGCCCTGCATCCAATTTGTGCAGTTTAAAAGGTGTTACCTCGACAAAAGTCGACGTTACTGAGCATTTGCCCTCATATTTATGTAGCAAAATTGTTAAGAGTGATTTCTGAAAAATAAAATCAAATTCTTACAAATTTAACTTTTATCATTTATGAGCTGAGAGATTATATCATGATAATTTTTGAAATACCTTCAATCCAAATTTTTTTTAAAGTAATAGTTTTTACATAGAAAGAGTAACGAATATACTGAATAAAATTATCTCTTTTATAAAAATTAATTTGAACTTAATTTCGATTACACTTAGATTCCCTTTGAGATCATGCACATTTAAAGCGATGCTATCGACAATAAATTTATCTTCCAGAAATAAATGAATCTACAACGATTTTTTTAACATTTATTTTGTTTGGAGGTCGGAAGCAAAACTATTAGCGGCACATATCGAAAAAATTTTCATCTTTTTGTTAACGTTTTCTACAGTATTAAAAAAAAAAGTGGAAGTTTATAATTAAAAATAACTTTTTTCTATAATGATTTTGTTTTCGGAAGAATGGGAGAAAGATAACTTAATTTTTAAAAGCAAGTCAATTTTTCATAAAACCCTTGGTAGGCGTTCTTTTTCTTTTTATTTTCGTTCAGGTAGTTTTAATTTTAAATCAAAAAGACTTTTTACGTAAAAATAAAGACTTCACTGAGTTAAAATGTTACATTAATTCATTCACAAATGATTCATTTCCCTGTTATTTAAGTGAATTCTTTGATTAATTAATTCATACTTGTTTAAAGAATGATAAACAAACAAAACATTCCCAAAACATGTTTTGGACGACATGGCATTTGCGCGCATCGAATGAATCAAGCTGAAATTTGTAGCGCTGAAATTTTAAAATCCCACAAACAAATACCCAGCTTTGTTATACTAAAATTTGCCATTACGGGAGGACATTACGCGAGACACTTTGTACTGCTGCATTTTATGTTATTAGAATTTAACTGAGACTGATATCTCGTTCTAATTCTCTGAATTTATGAAAATAAAATGTAAGGACATTTCAAGTGTAACTTCGAGCAGATAAGTCAACGTTTGGATAATATAAATCTCAAAATTATTTTATCGCATTTATCTGATCGTTTATATAATTATGATTATTTTAATTCTGTTCACTTTTGGAAACTTACATTGCTGGATGATATGCATTTCAAGTTGTGTCTAATTCTGTTTATCATATCGAATCGGGACATCTGGAAGAAAAATAAAATTAAATACGGATGGTTTTGGGTGAAATTTAAAACGTGAATACATACATGCAATCACAGAGCTTTTGACATACATTAAATTGATAATATTCATTTGATTCCCTTTTCTTTCCTGAATTTGAATTCCATCAAATGACTTACTTTTTTTCATTAAATTTCAGTTTCAGTCAAGAATATGTTCGATAATTTTCGCACCGGAAGTTTAGGCAAACTTATGAAAATGTATTTGTGCTGAAAGACGAAAAAATCATGTACAATATATATATACGAAAAATGTTATTATAATCGGATATGTTTTTATCCTCTTGAGGGCTGAAATAATTATTAACAATGAAGATAAATTTTTTGTCGAATGTAAATTTTTTCCTTTTAAAAGGTAATTTTTTTTTTATAAATTGAACAACATTTGCTGTTTCTTCATATTTACTGAATCAGATTTATTCACGATGACAACGTTCTTGGTCACGTGAATTCGAATTTTCGAAAACCTAAAATTTACTTTAAACGGTTATAAGAATTTCAAGATTTTATAAAAACGTACTTTTTGATTTTAAATAAAAATTTAGATCAAATCCTCAGCAGAATTTGCTCTTTCTGGCGTAAAAAAACGCCGAGACCATAAACAAAATCATTTACATTAATTCGTATCCTGTTTCATGGCATTTGAGTTCTTTCAGTTAGGTAGAAAAATTTACTTAGAACGAATTAAAATTTGAAAATTAACCAAATTTTTTTAGAAACTGATCAGCGATGAGTTGAAGGGAATTGTATCAGGTAGCGAAAATGGCTAAAAATTTATAAATAAGAGTTGATTTGATCATTTTTGGTAATTGATAATTTCAGACACTCTTCACGATATTAAAATTCTTTTAATACATTAATAATTTATAATTATTCACAATTACTGCTCTCTTCTACGGGAAAAATATGAAATATGATAACGAGTAAATTCTATTTTTATGCAAAAAACTTTTAGCATATTAAAGTATTTCTTGAAAGTAAATAAATTTACTTTGATGTTTTTGATTTTACTTCGTGAAATGATTAATTTGTTAGAAGATCTAAAAAAATAAAATTTATTAAGGATGGTTTTTAATAATATTATTACGTGAAAATTTTATTATAGATTAGTAAATTTCTCGTCTTCGAACATTATTTTTATTTAGTAAATTATTGTAAACATTTATGAATTTGCTATGAAAAATTTAACATTTATTAATATAAATACCATCATTTATATTTTCATAGTCTCGAAATATCTAAAAGTTTGTGTAAAAAATTAAAAACCGAATAGATTTTGTATAAGAAAAAGAACAAAAATTGAAGACCGATTATGTTAAAAATTTTATGTTGGTAGCACTTGAGGAAGTGGAACTAAGTGAATTTGATGTCACTTGAGGCTTAAACTCAAGCAACTTCATTTGCAGTCCACGAGTTAAGTCGAGCGGTTCAATCAATTAATCCATTATCCAGTTGCGGTAAAAAGGAGCAAAGACTTTTTGTAAAGTAAGTTATCTTCCAAATTTTCTTTTTGGATTTTCCATTCTAGTGTTATTCATATATTTCATTATATTTTATTTTATCTATTCACGAAAAAATAATACATTTAAATAAGATATACGTAATAATAAGATTTAATTTCGGTTTAAACTTGTTATGAACATGTTTGTTTCAGTCAATTTTATTTCTTAATGATATTTATTAATTTCTGTTATAAATGTGTGTTAAAATATGATTAATTAAGAGAAAATATTCCAAAATTTTTCAATATAACATGGAATGATAATTTTCGGATTATGCCCTCATTAATCATGTTACATATTTTCATGTACGATTTTGAAAAATGATTATTTTTGAATTAAACTTCCGAATTTCCTAACTTTTATAGTTAATGGATTTTTTGTATAATTGCAGTGAAGCATTATGTAAATACAAATCTAAAGTTCTTGTATTAGTCTAATCATCATCATCATAATTTTCAAATATAACATTAAGAACGTTGACAGTTTTGGGGCACGAAATTTTAATTAATTTGCCGCTATCAAAATGCATATGTTTCATACGTGTTGTAACTTAAACTTAACAAACTCATCATTGCTTCTTTCATGTTCCCTTTTATTCTTCTTTTGATTTTGATGACATTAAAATCAATTCATTAAGAAAATGAATATGATTCATTTTCTCTTTTTGGTTTTTGATAAAAATAATTTGCTTCATTTTTTAATAGAATTATAAGTAATATTCGGTAAAATTTTTGTTGAGGGATAATATTTTTTAAATAAATTTTTAAAATTTAAAAATTTCCTGCAGCATTGTTATCACACCTTCAATCGCGGTTTATCTTTAAAGGTCAGAAAGTCTGAAATCTCTATAAATTTTAATGTTTCACTTTGTCACTTATTTTATTCCTTTATTTAAATCTAGTATAAATGATGTGTGTCTGTAAATTTCAATTCTGTACATTTATCGTAAAGGTCATCTAAATGGTCAAATATAAAGCAATGGACCAGCTCGTTATTTTTCATGGAAAATACGTGCATTTTCCTTTTGGACTAATGTCGCTAATAAGGGGCGAATTTTGGATTATTTTCATAAAAATGCTCACCGTAAATCCGTGTTCAGGTGCACATGTCGAATTTTTCGCATGATTTAGATTTTTTTTTTTTTTAATTCACGTTTCGGTATTAAATATTTTGTTCCGTTCAAAGATAAAAAAAAAAAAAAATTAACCTGGTCGAGATTTAAAGGACGAATATAGAATTTTATTCTTAACGATCAAAAAAAGCAGAGACTGTCTTACGGGGTTGCTGTGAGCGCCATAATCTAACTTGTTGAGGCGATAGAAAGAAAAATTTTCCAACTAAAAAGGAATAAATGGGAAAAACATTTATTGTTACACGAAGAATTTTATTTGGATATTCACTTTCTTAGATTAGATGCAACGTAATTGTTTACAAGATAAAATTGGAAAAGTGACCAGTTGACACACGAAAGGGAGAAATAAATTTTTAAATAAAATAAAAGAATCGTTTGTCATTGGAATAAATGACTTAGATTCCTGAATTTCTCAACGAGATGACTCGCGAAAAGCAAATCGACAAGAAGGGATTTACAGGCGCGCACGGGCAAGCGTTCTCAGAGGTCTCCGTATAATTTTTTAAAACAGGTATCGCCTTGCTTTTGCCGAAGAAATGAAGAGGAAAGTGTCAAAATCGAATTTCCCGGAGCTGAAGTCGGTGAAGAGGCTTTCAAAGATTCCCGTTGTGCAGCAGGGCGTTCAGTCTTTGAACGATTTTTACGAGAAGGCCAAGGAACAGAATGCGGAACGCATCCAGGGCGTTACCGAAACCGCTGCGTCAATCGGTGAGTGTTGCGGTGTCCGCCGCAGATTTATTGAAAAATACGGAAAATTTGATGGTTAACATAAATGCCCCGCTCCCAGTGACAATTTAACGACGGGAAATGTTTCTCATTTAGTGAAACGGATCGTCATGACTGTTGCAAATGTGTTGGGGCGGCCGATCAAGGTGGTGGATTCGATTCTCGATAAAAGTTTGAGCTTCGTTGAAGTGAAAATTCCGGCAGTTCACGACCCGCCGAACAAGGTACGTTTTCCCCGTGCGAGTTTGAATCCTAGCCTTTCGAATTTATTAAAAAATTTTACTGATGCACCGTCTGTATATCATATATTTTTACTGATATTGGTTTCGTTTGGGTCTCGTGAAACCGTAAAAAGCTATCGACCGCAGTCCTACTTTAAATTTTTCGCCTTTCACGTTGTCCAGGAAGAGAATGTCCAGTGAAAGTGATTGTGAGATGTTGAAAGCACATAAAATAAGCCCCATGACAATGCATTGATTCAAATGCTTTGTCATTTCTTTATTAATTTACTCTTTCTGCGGAGAGAAATCAAATATTTTATATGAATTAATTGAGATTGAAATTCCTGATTCGTCATATTTATTACCCTTCCACTGCTCGAACCAAACCAAAACTGTAAAATTCACGTTTGGTTTTCAAAATGAGCGTTAATTTCCCGTTGAATTTCTTTATTTGCAATGATTATGATTTAAATTTGATACTTTATATCTATTCAAAAATCAGTTTAGATATCTATATTTGAAATTCAAATTCATGTGCTTAATATACTTCAGTTATGCAAAATTTTATTACGTTCCTCTAACCCCCAGGGATCTCCAAATTAAAAAGTGGAAAATATTTACTATATTGTGGTATAGGGTAAGGAATTACCTTAGACTTTTCTTTACATCCTACTGTTTCGATCATTTCAGTCAGGAAAGAAATAATTTTGATTTACAATGTTTATTATTTAATTTAAAATATTTATTATTTGAAGATGCAAGGAATATTTTCCAGAACTTTGACCCAAGATCACTTGTAGTATAGTGTCAGATATCATTGTGTGAGTATAAAAAAAAGTTTTAATATTGAACTTTGATCAAATAAATGATTTTATTTTTAAATATTTTCAAATGAATGGGCCATTTGTGATACGTAAATAGTTTGTATTTGATACGATGTTTTAAACATGAACGATTTAAAAGAATGTGATGCGATTTTCGGCTAGGACCTGATGAAAAAACGGTAAGTTGTATTTCCGATTCTCTATTTATTGAAAGAAATCGCAGTACCTTTCAAAAGAGCGTGAGATCTTGCTACTGTAGTCTTCCGTCATGCAATGAATGACAAGGATGTTTTAACAAATTTTAATTAATAGCCACAATAATGAACTCTACAGACTTCTGTTATCCATTGTTTACATTACATATTTTATAATTCTAATTTTATAGAATTTACTCACAAAGTGGAACGAGTGAATTAAAAATGCAGATGTTTAAGTCCTTAATTTCATAAAGTCTTCGTTCTTTCTGACATTCTTTTTCTTAACATTACGGGAGCCCTTTTAAGAATGCGAAATCATTTCGTATTTCACTAATTTGGTCTCACTAGGAAATTCGAAGTTCAGTCATAATTAATTTTGATCGGAATAATACTTGATATATATTTAAAACCACTTAAGTAGTAAGAAATTTTAATCATTTTTCATTTATTTCATTGAAATCTAAAACGTGAATGCATGTTTTCCCGTGAAATAATACAAATGATGAAATCGCATTATATCGCTTGAAAACAAATCCACTAAGTAAAATGCGTAGATTTCTTCTTGTAGAATTAGTGACAAAATTTCTTTCAGCATGTGGAATCGATTTTCGATTTGGATTGGAATTTGAACCGAGATCTTTCTTATTTTATTCATTAGTGAATACTATGATTCATTTTAATGACTCAATGCTCTACAGAATTTTAATTCTGTAGAGAATTGAAGTGAAGCGTATAAAATATTGAACTTTTTGATCTTTCGGCCTAGACATGAACTGTCTGGATAAAAGGTTTAAAACTTTCAACCTTCGCATACGTTGCAGTAGAAGTTCAAATGCAGCAGAGCATTTATTTTTTATTCCCTCATATTTTTCAGCCTGACGTGAAAGAAATTATTTCACTTTGTTCATATTATTTACATTATGTAACATCACTAAACACTAAAAATAGTTTTCTGACATTGAAATGGCCAGATTTCTCCATATAAGGCCATAGTATTAGACAAATATCAATAAAAATAAATTACTCAAGATAATATTTATATTTATTTTAACAACATTTTCTAGACATTGATTTTTTTTTATCTTAAGGAGAATAATAAGTAGCATCGATTCATATATATGTAAATTATTTATAGAATTTTTTTAATAAAATAAATCCTATGCAAACCGGAAAAATTCTCTTTTAGAGTTCAAATTTTTCTTTTGTTAATATAAAATGAATGCAGACAGAAAATCTGCGATCAAAATTAATATGTGAAATGATATTCGTTTAGTTCTTACTTTTGATGAATTCGAATTTTGCTCCGCCTTTTCATCATTGGCAAAAGTTTTTACTTATTTCTTTTGTAGCTACATGAGGGGATCAAGAACTACATTTACACATTTTGGGGAGGCGAAGTCGTATTTACGCTTGTTGAGCGTCTAGCAGCGACTTTTCGCCATGTAATGGAAATAATCTTCATCTCATCTCTGGACCAGAACATCACATTAATACGCAAGATGAATTCGAAATCAAATTCATGTAAGAGAATAATGTAATATTTTCTTATTTTAACCATTTAGAATGAATTGGGGACCGTCGCTTTTTGGGTACATCAAAATCTGCTTATTGGGCAAAATACTCGGGATTATCTAAAGGGAAATTATTTATATTTATATTTTTTTAACGTAATTGAGGGTTTAACCGGACTTTGAAAAGACGATAACATATGTTGTTAATGCTTCATATCGTACTAACATCGCCGCCTGCATAATACTAATCAGAGTAAAATTCTATGCTGAAATAAAAAGGTAAATCTCATTATTATTTTTGGAAATATCATTGTTCATAAAATATTTTGTTTGTCTTTATGATTTCATATGAATAATAGCTTTTTTATTACGCAATGATTAAAATATTCTTTTATGATTATTATCAAGAAAGGCTGATGATTAGTTTCGCTGAATTATGCCAGCGTCGAAATTTCATGAAAGAACTTGCTAAAAGAAACTATCATTTTCTGTCTTATTAATTCAAAATGTAATTCCGTTGGCATAAATTATTATGCCTTGTTAATTAATTACAAATATCTGGAAGATCAGAATGTTTAGGAAGAATCGCGTTCATACTGTTGTTGGTAGTTTTTAGAAATATTGTGGGGTTACAGAGAAAATTCGGAGTTCAAAAAGGAACTGAATACTCATGAATCTTTCCCATAGAAGGAAAATGGGAAATTCGTGTGAAAATTTTTTTTTGTTTGGATTTTCCAGGCATAGTAAAATTAGTTTATAGTTCAATAGAAGTTTCTTTGATGACGTTTGAGACAATTCCAGTATATTTGGGAAAAATTTTTCCCCCTGAGGTAACAGAGTCAGAAGTTGCTAGCGAGGAAACGAAGGAGGGCCATGCAAACAACGATCAAAATGTGTTAGTAGTTAGTGAAAGTCCAAATTCAAACAGGGGTAGCATGAAGGGTAAGTTTTTACATTTTGGGTTTGTCCTCTACATTTCGACTCGAGTTCATTATAAAAAAAAAAACTGAATTTATGTACCAAAAAACAAAATCCACATGTAAGTAAATGAAAATTATGTATTCTTTTCGTATTTGCTTTTTGCGCTTTCGTTAATTTCATTTTCAGTAAAAACTCAAACCAAAATATATTTATTTTTTTTTAATTTTCTTATTAGCTTTTATTGGCTAATCTTTTTAATTGTTATCTTCATTAATGATTAACTAGGAAGTAACATGACGGGAACATAATTCATTAACTCTGAAATAAGTTAACACACTAGAAAATATGTTAAAAAAAGAATGCTTTCAGGCATGTCATTCATTTTTAGTTCATGATATTTGTTAGTAAAAAAATAATGTAATTCTTTAGCTAAAATAATCGGATTAATTTGATAAGACTTAATAATATTATTTTAATAATTGTCTGTTACATAAAAATATCGGTCTAATACTGCATTGAAGTTTTAGTATACCTAATGCTGTGAATTAAAAGTTAGTTTATTTTTTCAGGCGCAGAGAAAAACAACGATTCGCCTAACCACAGCAAGCAGCAATAGATTGAAGTTCAATAATACAATACGGATAAACAAAATTAAGTATAAGTTTAGTTTTTGTGTAATTTAGAGTCTTTGATGCTGAAAAGTAAAATCTTGCAACATTACTTATATTTAAATAAATGAAAAAATAACCTCGATTGAGACATTGCAAATGCACCAGACATTTGAAGCACTGAAAGCCGATATATGTTATTTGAACGTGTATGTAAATTTGTTGTTAAATAATTTAAAAAAATTGATTTTAATCGACAAAAATTTTATTATTACTTCAAATCTTATTAGGTTATATATATATCTGATTTATATATGATGGTGAAAATAATATAGATGGGTCTAGTGGTTTACATCAAGAAATTGAGAAATAAAAGCGAAATCTTTTAATACGAAAGTTAGCGAGTTTTGAATCATTAAATGTTTGCTACATATTAACATGTATAATTAATCAATCAAATACCCATGAATATCTTTAGATATAATTTTTTTTTCACATATTTTAAATGACATTGAATGATTTTTTACTGACGCAATATACAGTAACATTCAAGTAACAAATACTTCCCATTAAAAAACTAATAATTATTGTCGAATGAAAGCATTAATTAAATTTAATCACTTTATTCAATAATTAATAAGGCTGCTTGACTGTTCTACGTTAAATTGAGATGTCTAAATTGTCACATAAATCAAAATTTTCAGCAATAATAATAATAATAATAATAATAATAATAATAATAATAATAATATTAAAATTCCCATAAAATGTCTTTTGTATTTCAATTTGGTGTTTTTGTTTAGTTTATGTGGATTAAAAATTATTGTTACATTTTTAGAAAATTGTAGAACTCTTCCTCTTAGGTGCCTAAGTAGTTTTTAACTTATATTCTCAAAAAAGTTGGTCCGAATCAATATTAAAAGTAAAAATAAAAAATTTTTTGTGATGGCAGTTTTAATTTTTATATTTTATACACAGATTTCAGTTTTCAAAGTTATCATAGGTCTCATGTATCATGTCAAACTACAAAAAAATCTTAAGTTGTTATTGTTAAACCTTGGGATATGCACCTCATTTTTCTTATCAGTTTATATGAGGTCATTAGTAAAACAATTCGTTTCTTTTATAAAAAAATGGAAAATTTTAATTCTTTTTTTATTTTAAAATTACTACACTTTAAATATCGATTTGGCAGCATAATTTTTCTTTTCTTTATGTTAAGTGAATATTTTTAAATAAATGTCTATTAAATTGAAATACACGCAATTACAGAACAGTTATTTTAACAATTGGCATCTTGGCATTTGGTGATAATTAGTTTTATATATTTTTAAAACATTTTCGTGGCATGATTGATTGTCAAATATTCAAATTCTGTTTAAAAAAATATATGTATGTATACATATATATGTACGAATTTACGGGATTTTTTTTAATCATATACCTATCTCCTAAAGTTATTAAGGCTCTTAATTCCAAAAACCTGTATTTTTCGTTGATTCAGTAGATGGCTGTTTTAATAATGTGATGAATGATTCATTATTAATTTCGATAATCAAATAACAAAATACCAGATCGAGATAGTAAGTTCCCAAAAAACTGAAAGGTAGACGAAGATGATTGTAAATGATAATGATTAATAACTTGTTTTTAAATAACATGCTGACTTAGGAGAAATCTTAATATCATCTGCCGCTTTTATTTTGAATCGCAAGGCACTTTTGAGAGATATTTGATTTCGCAAATTTATTGTTTTATTACATGAATTTATCACTGAAATACAGTTTCTGAAACTTCAAAATTGCATTGCACGAATATGTCGAAAGAAGTACATTGCATGTTAAAACAACAATAAATAGTGATAATCAAATTTTCGTTGGGTGTAAGGGATAAGTACTCCGAAGTACTCCGAATCATCAAGCGCAACTGTTCTCACATATGCTTAGCAAAGCAGAAATTAAAGGAAATGAATGTAATCCAATCCGTGTGATGAAGAATTTCAATTACGAGAATATAAAATGAAATTGTTGCATTAAATATAGACGTACGAACCTTTTTAACATTTTTTTTCTCACTTTAAATAAGCCACGTCTTGAAAGTCGGTCTCAAATTAAATTTAAATGATAATCCGACTAAATTTTTCGATTGAAAATCATCGGCGCAGAATCCGTTCTTTCTTGCCTTGGTAAATAGAAAACTGCATGAAAACCAGCCTAAAAATATTCTTTTATATTTTATTTGTAGAATGATTTTCAACAACTTTTTTAAATAATTATAATAAAAAAATTACATTCTTATTCAGATTTTCCAACATTCGAATCTTCAATTTCAAAAGATTAAATTTAATTTTTTCAGCTTAATTAAACCTGCCGCACGTAAAAAATCAAAACTTTATTTTTATAATAATAAGTTTAATGCGAATATTTAAAACATTTACCAGTTAAAATGATACAAAGACTAGCTGCCTTCTGGTCATTGAAAAAATAAAATTAACGTTAATCGTTAAAAATTTTGAGTCTAACGAAAGTTAAATATTCGGGAATAGGAAAAACTTTTTTTTTTAAATTTATTACGTTTCTGTTAAAAAGCTACAACCTTTCGAATATTTTATATAAAAATTATCAAAGAGAAAAGAAAATAATAATAAATTTTTACTTAACTGGTAAGCTCACAATAATTCCAAATCATAAACGAATTAAGAATTCGTTTCGTAAGAACGAATGAATAACATAGTCAATAACGGTTCTAAACTATATGTATATATTTTCTGGCCTATTATTTCCTATTATATCTTCGGTTTATCAATATAGCAATTACAAAATAAGATTATCTGTGGTTCTCAAAGAAAAGCGTAAATTATTTTTCAAGAAAAATTTTAAAAACTTTGAATTAAATGATATTTTTTTTTAACGTAATTACTAACTGAGAAGATTACAAAATATATAATCGATAACAATTCTTCTGAAGCAGATATTACAATCTCTATATCTGCTTATAAGAACACTCAATTAAAGTATAACTTTTTCTAAAAAGAAATTTTATGGAAGTGTATGAAATGAAAACAAATCGACTGAATTAAAAAATATTTTCAGTTTCCTGATTTTTAGACTGAAAATCATTTAAAATCGTTTTAAACATTTTCTATTTTTAATTTTTACTTTTTTCCTCAATAAAAAACTATGCAATATAAGTTAAATCATCAAGATTAATATTTAATTGTCTTTTTACAATTTAACTTTTCACTTAAAAATAAAATGAGCATTTTTTTCGGATTCCGGTTCATATATCACTTAATGTCATTTCCGTTTTATTCTGCTTACAATCCATTCTAAGCCTTGGCATAATCTGAAACAAAAATTAAGCTATTAATACCGAAATTATTTTTCATTAGTCGCTGCTATCTTATTAAGTAGATTTATAAATGATTTCCGATTCAGGTACACAATAACATCAATTACATGATATTTTGGTCGCTTTTAAAATTTAATACTTATTTATATATGAATAATTCTTAATTCTTTTCAATTTAATTTTGGATCCATTTCATGGACTTCATTTAGAAAAGCTTTAAAAATTCAACCTCAGTAACAGCATAATAATATGCATGATATGCTGAGATACAAATTTCTTTGTGCACGTAATTACTCTAAATAAGAGCTTCTCACCCTTCTCCCGTTAAAGCACAACAACTTTGTATAGTCCACTGATGCTCTTTTATAGAAGTTAAATCTAACTGTTTTGAGATTTCGGCGGCTGTCATCGAACCTTTAAGATCTTGTTTATTCGCGTATATTAAAACAGCAGCTTTGGCAAGGTCTTCGTGCGACAGCATTCTCCATAATTCTTCTTTGGCCATACCCAACCTCTCCTTATCAGTTGAATCTATAACTACGATGACAAACTGAAATAATTTAAATGATATTTATGTATCTCATTACATGAACTTCTGAAATAAAAAATGTAATTAATCAAAAAATTGAGTTTTGAAGCTTCACCATCTCCAACTTTCATGGGATTGTTCCGTTACGTAAAATTCAAAATTTGGCATCATTTAATACATTTTTTAATTCCGAAATTCATAAAAATTTTATAGGTTCATTACTATGAAATTAAATTATAGATGCTGTAAAAAATTAAACATTTCAATTCGCTTTAAATAGTGTTTATTCTTCAACGTTGAATTTCCAATTTGCTTATTTTGCAACATTCTGAAAATGTACTCTTTGGGGCGACTAAAAATCTGGATTTTATAAACTTATATTTACTTCAGTATTTGTATAATAAGTACTCCAAGCAGCCCTGAGACTTTGTTGGCCGCCAAGATCCCACATTATAAAATGAATGTTTTTCCAGACGACCTCTTCCACATTGGACCCAATGGTGGGACTTGTGTGAACAACTTCATTCATTAGAAACTGATACAATATAGTCGTTTTCCCGGCATTGTCTAATCCAACCATTACTATCTTATGTTCTGAAAGAAAACTTTCATTTAATAAAATAATAAAGAATTTTAATATGGAATAATAAATTAAATTTTAAATAAGTCCTTTAAAAATTGGAATACTTAAAAAGTTTCATAATTTTATTTTATTATTATTGAGCATTCAAATCATTTTCTAAAGTAATCAATAAATTTTTAATTATAAATAAATTAAGATCAAGATTATTAAGTAATTTTGTAATTATATATTAACATAATATAAATTATGAGAAAATAACAATAGATTAGGCCTTTATACATTTGATACTCATACTTTATTAACAATACTGTTTAAAAACTGAGACACTGAAATATAAGCTTTTTTACTGAAAAATTATCTTATATAAAATCTCTTAATTTATCAACAATTTAAAAAATGTTAATAATAATGCAATAATTATGCTTTGTTTAATAAATCAACTAACTGTTTGGAAAAATAAAAAATAAAATCATATTAATATTAAAATATATAAATTTATCTGAAAACAATATTATACAAATAAGAGACTGTTAAATTAAAAACAAATACATTTTCTTTATGCAGATTTTATTCTAGATTCATAATTATGTATATCTATTTTATTTTTAAGTTTAAATTTCTGAGATCTAAGTGATAGTGTGTTGAAGACACAAGATACTTAAATGAAACCATTGGAATAATGTGCCAAATAATGACACTAAAATTGAATGAAAGATTTTAAACTCATGACATTCATATAGAGGACAACTTAAATCATAAAATTTATTTAATAAATATTATAGGTATATATCTTTTGTTTTCCAATATCAAAAATGATTGACAAGGTTAGGAATGTAAGTATGTGAAAAAAGACTAAAAGCTAACATCACATAGATATCAACAAAAGTCAAGATACTCCCTTTAGTAAATGAAAACAAATAAACATTATCAATCAATATTAATTCAAACAACACATATATTAATTTTTGTGTATATAAATAAAACTATACTTTTTTTATTTTTGACAATTAATCTTAAACAAGAATAACATCTATATAACTATTGATAAGTAAAAATATAATTATTTTCATTGTTTGTGTTGATACTGGACTGGAAATTTATACTTTGCAATCAAGCCACATCAATGCAATCAAGTTGTCATTATAAGGACAATTAACTGATTATATAGAGCATATATAAATAGAAACTGGTCTCAGTAATAATTTATTTGAAGTGCAACATATTAACATTAATATACTTTGATAAATTCAAGGTCCTTTTAGAAGCTCATAATTAATATTCCTTGCATATTTAATGTATGACACTATTAATTGCCTTTATTATTACTATTATAGGAAATTTTTATTTTTAAATAGCAAAAGAAAATTCATTCATGATTTTCAATATTTTTTTAGTCAATTAAAAGTTATAAAGAAATCTTTTAAAGACTCACAAACATTATAATTACTAAAACTAATTGAATTTATTAAAAATTATATATATTTCTTTATAATTTTAAATATCTGTAATTTTTTTCTGTTTTCAAGAAGTATATTAAATGTACCTAACTTTAAATTGCTATATCATGAAATAAAACATTGAAAGACTGATCTTGAAACATCAGTTTTAATAGAAAAAAATTTTTTGTACATGACAATAAATTACTAATCAAAATGAATTATAAAAAAATATATGAGATCAGAAAAGTATAGATCAAAAATAATTTAACACCTCTCAGAAAATGCAAAATAAATTAAATTAACTTTTAAAATATATCACTCGTTTATTTCAGTACATATCACAGTATTTATGAACTCATTTAAAAACATTTTAATGTCAATAACATTCATTAATTTAAATTCAACAGATTCACGCGGTAATTCATTCAATATAATTTACTATTTCACGAATTTCATAAAAAGTTTACAGTCCATATGCAAATTTGATTTAATAATAGTATTTTTATTTAAATTCAACTCACCTTCATTTCCGAAAAGACTCCAAATCCTGCTAAAAAGGAGCCCCATGATTTCTTATTGAAACTTGCCATCCGCTTACAAAATCCGCTATATCTTAAGAATAAAATCTTTATTTTCACAAAACTCTTTGTTTGGGATTAAATCATTTTAAGAAGAACGGGTAATATCCGCTTTATTCAATTGGATCTCACAAATATATCTAGGTCATCTCTTTCTAAAGGCCACAATCTCGTGAAGAAATTGCCGATATTGAATACTGAACATTTCTGTACGATATGCTTAGGAAAAGCAGTTCAACACTTCTGAAATCCCATTATTTCCACATTTAAGAATTGTAATGGCGATTTTAAAATATTTTATTACTCCCGCAATTATAATATGTAAATCGGAGTGCAATTTTCTTCCTTATAAACTGATAAATATAATATATATAAAAGTAGATTGACGTACTAATTAACAAATAACAAACACCATTTAAAAATTCATGACGTCATAAAAATAAACTTTCTTTAATAAATGATCTAAAAAAAATCCCTAAGAAAAATGGATTGGCAATCCCTAAGTGCCCGATCTCCCAACCTGCAAAATGTATCATTTCCATATTGTAAGTTTTCACGTCACAGGTGGATGTCGTACTTTCAAGCACTTTTTTCTAAAAGAAACTAATAAGATCTATCAATTTGCTATAAATTATCGAAGAATAGGTCAGGCGATAGCATTACAAAAGAGTGATTGGGGAACAAATAAATTACAGAGAAAAGTAAAAATTAAAATTACCACTACTATGGCAGATTCAAAACATGAGGAAATATTAGCGCCCCTCAGAGCTTCTGTGAAGGAGCAGGTAAAAACATAGAAATAGAAAGAAAGATAAAAAAAATAAGGCCACATCGAATTATTTTGGACTATAATGGTGGAATTATATTTATTCCGGTTTTTCTAAATAGCAATAAAATCACCCTATTTACTTGGATGAATTTTATCTTTATTATACTTTACTCTTTCAATTTAACGAAATTGGCTCTAATTTCATCAATTAATTTACTATTAATATTCTTATTCAGTTTCTAGTAAATTTAATTTATTAGTTTTAAGCAAATTTTATTTTTATTTTAATTTACTATCTACCCTATTAAAAATATAGATTAATTCTTCGAGTTGTTTCAATATTTATCATTGATTTGTAGGGTGACTTAATAAGAGCTTTAAAAGCGAAAAATGCAGCAGATATTGACATTAAAAAAGCAGTTGCTGAGCTCAAATTGAGGAAAAAGATTTTGGAAGATAAAGAACTAGCTTTAATACCTACAATTACTTTTGACCGAAATAGACTTGAAGATCTTCTAAAAAGAAGATTTTTCTATGACCAGTCTTTTGCCATTTATGGTGGAGTAACAGGACAGTTTGATTTTGGACCAATAGGTTGTGCATTGAAAAGCAATATCATATCTTTCTGGAGAGATTTTTTTGTTTTGGAGGAGCAAATGCTGGAAGTAGATTGTTCTATTTTGACACCACAGTCTGTTTTAAAGTATGCTTTAAAAAACTTTTTTATTGTGATTGCTTTTAAATTTCTTTTTTTGTTGCTACTTACACTTATAAATTTTCTTCAGTAGTTATATTTTTTATAACTATTTATTTTTCTTAAATTCAGTTTAAAATATAAAATTGATAAAAGTTGCTTTGGAATTTGAGTTACATATTTTAAGTATGTTTTTAACTCATTTTCCAAAAACTGATGTATAAAACATTATTTGTAATCATAATTTTTTTTTTGATTTTTTTATTTTAAAACATCCTGTTTCAGTTTTCAAAATTTTTTTATTAACAGAAAATTTTTTAGTTATAAATCAGATTTTATAAATTCAAAAGCAAAAAAAATTGTCATTGTTGTTAATGTGCAAGTTTTAATGAATTTAAATGCATCTTGCAAGATGTACTTTTTAGAATTATTCATATTAAGAAAATTTATTTTTATAAAACTAAACCAGCTTTAAATTTTGAGTGATACATTCTTTTAAATTAATTTTTCATTGTAATATTTATCTTATTTTACTTTTGATTGTTTTATTTTTTACAGAACATCAGGTCATGTGGACAGATTTGCAGATTTAATGGTAAAAGATGTAAAAACTGGTGAATGTTTTAGATTGGATCATTTGATAAAATCTACTTTGCAGAAGCTGTGTTCTGATAAAAATGTTTCTCAGGATATTAAAGATGATTGTGAAAATATTTGTGCTAAGGTAATTTAAAATTTAATATGCATGAATAATTTTTGAATTGAATTATTGAAATCATAACAATTTGAAAGCAACTATATTTCAGTTTTTTTCTTATAGTAAATCAGTAATTAATTTTATAAATTACATATTATATTAAAGTGTTTATATTCAAGAATAAAATATATTTAGAAGACTTGAGGAAAAAAAATTAGGTTTTATCTTCAATGACATTTTTTTTAAATTGAAAGTATTAAATATTACCTTTCAAATTTTTATATATTATATTTTTTTTTATATTTATTTTTATATTGTTTTATATTTTACTAACTAATAATATAATGTATCTGATTTTTTTTTATGAAAGTATTTTTTTTCAGCTAGATGGTATGACAAAAGATGAACTCTCAGATATTCTGAAAAAGTTCAACATCAAATCACCACTTACAGATAATGATCTTACAGAACCAGTTGAATTTAATTTAATGTTTGGAATAGAAATAGGACCTTCAGGACTTCACAAAGGGTTTTTACGTCCTGAAACAGCACAGGGTATATTTGTCAATTTCAAAAGATTATTGGAGTTTAATCAAGGCAAACTGCCTTTTGCAGCAGCACAAATTGGTCAGGCATTTAGAAATGAAATTTCTCCTCGATCTGGGTTAATAAGAGTAAGGTAAGTTTATTATAATATTAAACATTGTGAGGCTTTTGTAATGTTTAATGAAGATTTTATTAAAATATTCAATTCTTCTTCATCAGAATAAGTGGAACTTTCAATCAGTTTTAATTTGTTAGGGAATTCACATTAGCAGAAATTGAACACTTCTGTAATCCAGATGATAAAAGTCATTCAAAATTTTCAACTGTTTCGGATACGGTTCTCATGTTATATTCAGCTTGCAATCAAATGGATGGAAAAGCTGGAGAATATCTAAAAATTGGTGATGCTGTTAAATCTGTAGGTATTTGTTTAAGGTGAAGTTTTGTTAAGGAAACTCTAGAATATTATTGATTAAATTAAATAAAAATTGTAAAATATATACAAAATAACTTATATATATAATTTGTATGGGATTAATGAGTTTAATGATAATATAAGACTTTTAATACATGAAAATTAATTATATGATAGTAAAGAAATAAATTTTATTTTTTGTACTATTATATATATATATTTTAGGGATTAGTAGCAAATGAGACACTGGGCTATTTTATGGCTAAAATTCATCTTTTTCTAATAAAGATTGGTATAGATTCTACTAAATTGAGATTTAGGCAACATATGAGCAATGAAATGGCTCATTATGCATGTGATTGTTGGGATGCTGAATGCTTAACTTCTTATGTAAGTATGACCAATCAGCAGTGACTATCAGTCGGATGCACCGATTTCTCCTTAACGGTTATTAACTATTTTCAAATTCTTATACGGGATGTTTAAATTATTTAAAGTTAACAATAATTATTTTCTTCTGGCTAATAATTAATGTTTATTGTTTTCTGTTTTAAACTATATTTAAAATTATCTAAAAGGGATTTTTTGCCACTTAATCGATATTTCAAAACTTATAATTCCTTTTTGCAAAATTGCAAGTAACAATTTATTTTCTAAAGGGATGGATTGAATGTGTCGGATGTGCAGATAGATCAGCGTTTGATTTGACACAACACAGCAAAGCTACTGGCATTCGTTTGGTAGCAGAAAAATTATTATCAGAACCGAAGACAGTTGATATAACTGAAGTGATGCCTAACAAAGCTTTAATTGGGAAAGAGTTCAAACAACACTCGAAAATGATTTGTTATAGATTAACTGAATTCGATAACAAAGAAATTAAAGAGATGGAGGAAAAGCTTGAAGAAAATGGGTATTACTATAAAACAATATACTTTTCTTTGTTTGTTTAATTTTTAACATAAGAAAAAAGTTTTAATATTGAAATTTATACATAATTTTTTCTTAATTTCTTTTTCTTTTATATTTCAGTCATCCAAGTATATTATAATTTCAATTCTTATATTTTTGATATATGTTATTTCTTATTTTTTACACATTTCTATTAATATGAAAGTTAAAATTCTTTTTATAGCTCTGATTTTTTTTTCAGTGAGTTTATTCTAAATCTCAATAATTCTGAATTTAAAATTACAAAAGAAATGGTGAAAGTTAAAAGTTATCGAAAAGTATTACATGTAGAGGAATACATACCAAGCGTGATTGAACCATCTTTCGGAATTGGTAGAATAATGTATGCATTGTTTGAGCATTCGTTTAGAATCAGAGAAAAAGACGATCAAAGAACGGTAAATAAATTTAAATTTTAAATTTTCTTTGTTTCACTTAATGAAAAATTTAATGATATTAATCTTATTTTATGACAAATATTTTCCTTATGGATGAAACACAAAGTTTTAAATGAATGTACATTTATAAATGTAAATTTATTTTTAATGATTGAATATTTGCTATAAATTATTGAGATTCGCAATAAAATTTTTTAAATAAATTTTTTATTTTTCATAGACATACTTGTACAACTTTCGCGTTCATATGTAAACCCTAGTTTTAACTCAGTATTAGATAAATAATATATTGTTCTTTGAAATAATTTCTTTTCATTCTTAAAAAAAATATATTTTTCATGTTTACACATCCTCTAAGTTAAAGCTATTGATATCATAGAAATAAATATATTTAGTTCTAATTTAACATTTTAAGAATATTTAATTTACAATGTAACGGGTCTATTAAAAAAATGAATACAATATTGAATTTTGTTTTTCAGTTTTTATCAATACCTCCAATTGTTGCTCCTATCAAATGTTCCATATTGCCATTAAGTGGAAAGGATGAATTTCAACCATTTTTAAGAAAATTATGTAGGTATCGACGTTTTAAAATGTACATTTTCCAATAAATGATATAAAATGTGTCTGTAAACAAAATTGCAGCATCAGAACTTACAAAACTGGGTATCTCCCATAAAATCGATGACAGCGCTGGTTCCATTGGTAAAAGATATGCAAGGACCGATGAAATAGCCATTCCTTTTGGAATAACGATCGATTTTGATACACTTCAGGCTCCTCATGCAGTAACTTTAAGAGAGCGAGATTCAATGAGTCAAGTTAGAATACCCGTAAGTAACAGCGCAAAACATATTTAGTTTTTGAAAAATTAATAATTTGCGAAATAAAATTTAAACTTTATATTAAAGATAATATGTTAAAATCATTTAAGTGTTTTATGTTACTAAAGTTTTATGTTATCAGTATCTCATTTAAAAATTGAATTTCGTAACATCAGTATTGAAAAATCAAAATTAGGAAGATTTTTTTTAATCATACTTTAAAAGAGAACTTTTAAATTATTGAACTATTATTTTTTTCTCCATCTGATTTTTTGTTTTCATCTTGTTTAATTAATTATATATTTATTTAATTTATAACAAAGTAAATTTTTCTGTTTGCTTTAATTCTCGTTTTAAGATTTGAATATCGACGTCAAATTGAAATAATCTGTTGTTTTTCAGCCCCGGGCTTTTGATGTTCATAATTTGTAATATAATTTTTTTTTCAGCTCGATGTTATTGTCGAAGTTTTAAGTGACTTATCTAAATCTCGGTTAACATGGCAAGAAGTGGTGCAAAAATATCCTAAATTTGAACATCAGGAGTCAACTAAAGAAAATTAATTCACATAATTGTTAGAAATATCAGTGTAAAGTTCTTTATTCCTCATCTGAAAAAGAAAAGAAAATAATTACTATGATTTATTTTTTATCATATTATCCTATAATATTATCAATAATTTTGGCAGACTATAAAGCCTTATAAAACTATTAAAATTTCGAATCTTCATATTCCAAATAAATATTGAATTAATAATTTTTTATGTATTATAAATATGAAAACCTTTGGTTTCATTAACGTAAAGGAATTGAAAACTTGAAATTCTTTATTATTGAAGAGTTTGCAAGTCTAAGGGAAAACTGTGGCATGAAATTAATTTTTTTATTTTGACACGTGACAAGGATGCTCAGTATCGAATTATCAAATTAAATGCTTAATGTGAGTGTAATTTATTACAATGTGAAATTGAATTAATCAGTAAAAGCAAATAACCTGGTAGTCTCTATTAAGTTCTTCATTGAGTTCTTACTTTTTTAAAAATTTTATGAAAAAAATAATTTTTGTTTCTTGGACTAGTGTTTTTAAATAATTTAATTTCTAAGGAACAATCGATATGCTTTGTAGAAATGAAAATTTATTTTTCTAATTTACTTGTTATTAGAAATTGAAAATTCTAAAAACGCAAACTAAAAGTTTAGCAGTTGTATTTCTTTGTATTTTTTTATTTCTGACAAATATGCAAGTAAAAAACTGATAATTTGCTACAAGAGCTCTATCACAAATTTAAAAAATATTTAATCATGTATGAAATGAAAGAAGAACACTAATTATATTCTTATTTCGTATAATTTGTAAAAAAGGAAAAAAATTTCAATTTAAAAATATATTCTTTGCGAATTATTGCTTTTGTTGAGTGTTGGAAATTTATGACAATAGAAAATCGAGAAATCTGTTGTTATTTTTCATTGTGAGGAATTTTTGGATATACCGCCATCAATCATGGCCAGACGCTAAAGAAATGAATGGAGAGCAAGGGGAAGGAGAAACCCTAGGGGTAGGAAATGATTTTGTAAAGAAATTAGAGTATGTATCGCAAAAGGAATTTAATGAAAATTTTACATTAGGAATATTTCGGCGAGAGAAATGCGAAACAAGAGCGACACGGGTTTGGTCACGCTTTATTGCCAAATAATGATCGCTATGAGGGTTATTACCGAAACCGATTGAGGCACGGAAAAGGATTGTATGTATTCAGAAATGGTGCCAGATATGACGGATATTACAGAAAAGGAGTGAAATGTGGAGTTGGTACTTTCTGGTATCCTGATGGATCGAAGTATGAAGGCATGTTTTCCTATTAATTGAGTTTTCCGGCTTTGAATATTTGAAAAAACCGCCAGCTGGATAATTAATTTTGAATGAAAAGTAACCGGTGAATTCCTACTAATTAGTCTATTACGGTATGAAATTAGGAGATTGGAAACATGATGTTCGACATGGATTCGGTGCATATCACTATGCCAATGGAGATATATACGAAGGTCATTGGCGAAAAGGTCAGAAAGAAGGACTGGGTACTTACACTTGGGCTGAATCGAAAGGTATTAAGTTCTTGGGAATTTGGATCAGAGGAAGAATGAATGGCCCTGGACAACTGATCATGGCCAATCAGAGATATCACGGTTACTTCAAATTGAACATGGTAAATGCCCAAAAGAGTTCATGTACTTTTTCTTTACAATGAATTTCATTCATGTTATTCATTGTAACTTCATTTAATTACTTGTTTAAATTGGTATTTTATTCATTTGATATTTGGGATAAGAAAGGGAAACGGCTTCGTTTTCTTCTATAGCCGTACGGTCGCGGTTGCTTCTCTTTCGACGGGTTGGGAATGCTCCACGGTTACTATATTCATTTGAAAGATCCAACTTACGATGATTCTGAGGATCAAAATTTAATACAGAATCCAATACACGAAGAAGAAGAACCACCTCTTGAACCGCTGCCCAAAGGTTTGCATCCAGATGTGTCATTTTAACAGTTCGTTTGATAAGTTGGATATTTTATAACATTCTTTGAATTGTCATTGTCCTTTAATGAATATGATAATATTAAAGCTATATGTATTTAGGACTTATACCAGTATGGAGATCTCGCAAATTTACGGATTTCAGTGCATCTTTAATGCCAAGAGATCCTGTTCCAACTCCAATTCCGGATTCAGGTCCTTGCTCGATTGATGCTGATAGCGATTCCCTTCCGGGAGAGGATATAGAGGATGAACAGGGCCTTATTACCGAAGTTGGAATGTATTGCGAGTAGCCTCCTGATACAGGTATGTTTTCCCAAAAATGCTGGCTTTTTCATAACTAATTAGTTTGTCCTAGCAAAGTGACATTATTAAAATAAAAATGAGAAAAAGCCATAAAAAAATTCACTTAGTGAATTCGAAAATTTATTTGTTTTTAACATTCATTTAATTTAATAATCAATTCTTATAACCGTCATTTAAAAAATTGTGCAGTGAACTGGCTATTATTCGTTAATTAAATAATTTTTTTAGAAATATTTTGCATTCTTAAAAAATACAATAAAAACACCGATAACTTTGCATATTGTTCTCACAACTTAATATCATTTTTTTATGTATTCAGGAAAACTGGAAATAATTTGAATTCTAGATGCGACAACCAATAACTACGATTTTTGTCGACAAACGAAAATTATACACAACCATTCGACAAATCAGCTTTTAAATATTTCTAGCTGTTATTTACATATATATTAATTTTTCATATGTTTACATGCATTTTATGCGTAATGAAGTAAATACACCTCTTAAATATAAAAAACATATGTTTATTTAATTTAAAATGTCGGATACTCTTCTTTTTTCATTTGCTTTGATTGATACAGGAGTAACAATATTTTTGCTTGTATATTTTATTATAACGCTTTCTGATTTAGAATGCGATTATTTGAATGCACAGCAATGTTGTTCTAAACTAAACTTGGTACGTATATCTTTAAAAATAATTGTAATTTTTAATTAAGAATAAAAAAAACTAACATAACATTCGTAATGTCGTTTTTTGAATTGATTCTCTTAAATGAATATAATTATGCGAATAACTGATTAAGACCAAGTTATGCTGAATGATACATTATTTTGGTAATGTAACAGATTAATCATTATTCAAAATTTTTCTGATTAAATTTTTTCAAAGTCTTGCATTTCGTCAATTCATGAGTTAATAATTTTTTTAAATGTAAAGGTTATTGAATTCTTTCTAATAATGGAATACCTTATTTTTAGCAATGATATAGATGAAAATATTTTTTTGTGTAATTTCTTTAAAATATTAAATTCAATTTATAAATTGTTAATGAAAACATAATTTCTAGATTTTTTTTTTTATTTCAGTGGATCATACCAAAGTTAATTGCACATATTATACTTCCTTTCTTTTTAATAATTTACTGGCATTACTGGTTAGCTTTGGCTAATATTCCTATAGGAGCTTGGCTGTTTCATGAATATTACTCAGTTCCAAAAGGTAATATGGGTGTTTATGATCCAACAGAAATTCATAATAGAGGTCAACTTAAGAAGCACATGAAAGACTGTTTAATTTGTTTAGCATTTTATCTAGCCTTTTTTTTTATTTATTTATATTGTTTAATTCTGTCATTACTTAAAGGCAATCCTTTAGAGAGGGATGAACCTGAATCTGGAGAATTCTGATTAAAATCAAAATTCACAACTTTATTGTTTACATTAAACATGAATTTTAAATTAATAACAAAACTTCACTTAATAATGTAACTATTAAACTTAGATGTGTTTAGACTTTTGTAGTTATTTTTTTTGGAAAGATTTGCTAATAAATCAATTATTTTTGAAATAAAATATTTTTAAAAAAGTATTAAAATTTATAACTGTGAAGCAGAAAAAAAACAAATTGTTCTAGGAATATTGTCATACATAAAAAGGCTAAAAAGTGTAACTTGCTTTTTTATAAGAACATAAATCTTTATAAATCTTTTTCTAAAAATAAAATTACTCAGTTGTGTAATATCCTATGTAATGAAATATGAAATAGAAATAACATTTTTAACAAAAATGTAATTTGATTAATCACATTTATAAATTTGTTAATAATTCAAATTAAATGAAATCTTTAATAATATAAAACATTATAAACATTTTCATGCTGTTTCCAAGTTCAAATATTGATTAATGTATTTTTATCATATTTAAATTCAATGAAATTATTTCTTTTCAACAAAATATATTAGTAATGCTAAGCAAATTAAGAATTTCATTTCTTGTATGTCTGTATATAAATAAATCATTTTGAAGGTCACAGGGATTTTTGAATTTTCAAATATTCATTTTATTTTGATAATTTAAAATAAGTTTTGAAAATCCAATAAAGTTATAACAAAATTGTAAAAGTTCCTATTGTTAAAGCAAATATCTAATTTATTATTGATGTTCTTTAGTTAGGTTTTCATTTTAGCTCTTATTGTTTGATAACAAGATTTTAACATATTTGATCAAAATGTTCCAGAATTAAATATTGACAAATAAAAACGTTAATGATAAAGAACATCCAATTTCACAGAATATACATTTAAAAATAAAATGAGTGAAATAAATACTTTATGATAGATGTAAAAAAATATTTCTTTTTATTATATTTATTTAAAATATAATGTTTTCATGGTTTAACATTTACTCAAACTCAAAAACTTTACCAAAATATTTAATACACTTCTGATTTAAACAAATATTTAATTAGATTTTTAATGTTCACTTTAAATATCAAATAAAAAGGTCGAATTATAACAAAAATCGCAATTAAAGTGGTTGAATTTAAAATATGAATAAAATATTCATTTATAAATGAATAAATAAAGTTTAATTTAATGAAATATACGATTTAGAAATTACATAAAATCTAATTTAAATTGCTTAAATAAAATTTTATAAATTTATTTTAAAATTTTTACACTTAATTTCACCAAAGATGAAAATTATTGTCATATTATAAAATTATTTAAATTATATAATTATAAATTTTTATAAAAATTATTTCGCTGTTATTATGAAAAGTTTTCTAACAGAATATATATCACTAATGTAGTATCAAGCGAATTATATGAATTCAATAAATAGAAATAAATAGAAATAAATACTTAAAAAAATGGATGTTCTTTTAAATGCCGGTTATCATATGTCATTTTATTTAATATAGTGTAAAAGTAATTTCATTCATGTACTTCATCTTTTTTTCAAATATGTTCAGTGAATTCTAAGAGTTATAAATGCTTGTAAAGTATATTTTATAGATTAGAACAGTTTTTGAAATTCAAAAAATACTTTTTTTCAATACTTAAAAACAAAAAATCAAATATTCTTTTTATGTAGTTCTAATTATAAATAAACTTATGAAAGCATTGTTTTGATATCTCCTAATAAAAATTTATAGTTAAAGGTATTACATTTCTTAAGTTATTTTAATTTAATTGATTTTTAATAGTTCAGCTTTGCTTCTATTGCGAAATATAGTTCAAAAACAAAAATTATTTCCGAAATAATAAGAACTAAGAACTAAGGGCGACTCACCAATTGATGTAATAATAATTTTATCATATTTTATTATAAATAAATTATTTATGATTAAATTGTGCCATTATAATATTTAAAATATTTACCAATTTGAGTTTCTCCGAGTTTAATAGAAGTTGATAAAAAATAAAAGACAATGGGAAAAACTGATGCTGTCTGTGGCCTTAAAAATTTTTTAAATTTTTACTCGATAAATATCGAAAAACATTTTGTGTAAATAAATCAGAAATTTTACTGCCGTAATAATTTTTTTCTTTAATATTTAAGATTTCTGTTTTGTATGTACATAATTAATTGTACGGATTTTTTATTTTCAATATATCAAAAAATGCTTTATGTGAAAGCATAAAAGTTACGATTACAAAATTAGCACCTAATCTGCTTAATGTGGATACAAATTTTTAGCTTTTTAATAGCTAATCTAGGCTCAGTAAATAAGGTTTATCGGTATATATAAATTCTACATTAGACTATTTAACCATGTATAATTTTCCTTGAAACTGCCAAATTTATTGTTCAAGCTTTTTTACTCCCTTTCATGTTTTAGAATTTTAGTATACAAATTTTTTAATGAAAATTATCAAAATTTCTTTATTTAATCATTTGAATATGTTACAATTGAATCTGGTAAATCAAATTATTCAGATTAAGTTAATGTTCAATTACAACAATTTGATTTGTAAAAAATAATTATTTTATTTATATTATCAATTAAATTTTTCTCAATCAATCGTGAGTTATATCTCCATATTTTAAATCTTTCATCATAATACATTTTGAACTTTTTTCTGATTTTGTTTATTAGTTATTTATAATACTTCAGCTATTTCATTATTATATAAGATTTCTAATTTAAGTTTCGTTTAATTTATTATCTTTTTTGACAGAGAAATTAAGTAAAATCAAAAGTAACTCTAACAAGTGCATAACTCAGCTTTAATTCAGATTAGGAACTTATTGTTGCATTTTAATAAAAAATTTTTTCCTTTTTGAACATTTCCTTCTGATTTTTTTTAATTCAAATTAATCCTACTTGTGATACTAGTCAGAATATTTTTTTTTCTTATTGTGATATATAAGAAATTTTTAATTTTGTGGATTGATTTGTAAAAGTACAGCCTTTTCCTCAAATAAAAGAATTTAAAGGTTATATGTGAATGCAAATTATTTAATACAATTACTATCCAAAAAACGGATTAAATTAATTTTTTGCAATGAAAGAATTGTAACAATCAAATAAAAGAATATGATGAGAAAAAATGGAAAATTTTCATTCTTTTCTAACTTTTACAGAAAATTTTTTTTTTAGTCGTTTAGCTCATTTCAGATTCGACCATTGATGGAGTTATTAAGGTAATTTTGAATTTTCTTTTGTCAGAATAGATTTAGGTTTTTTTCTAAAATTCCTTAACCATTTTTAGTAAAATTGTTAAATTGGATTTGATATTTTTTATTTTTTATTTTGTTACTAAAATGAACGTCAAGAAAAAATGAAAAAATTTAATTTAAACACATTAATGTAAAAAAATTAAGATTTATTTTATATATATTAAGATTAAACGATTAGTTTTTAAAGAAATTGTAGTACTGTAGTAGCAATGTATGAGAAATTAAAATAATATTTGAAATTCGCAAGAATTTTTTTAAGTGTAATTTCTTTTTAATTGGGAAACTTAGCAAATTAAACGAGGTTTAAAAGAATTGTGATGTTAATGATAAATAGTATAAAAAAGTATAAAATATAAATAGATTAAATATAAAAAAATTAAGACAAATAAAATTGGTTTGCAAATAATTATTCAGTCAATAATTAAGTATTAATATGAAGTACAGGTAATGTGCGAGTTACGTGTGATTTATTAAGAATAGAAAATGAAATCAGTGGATGATATTTCTCGTTAATTCTTAAATTTCCTTCAGTTTAAGAAAAACATTTGTTAAGATTAACTTTTATATAATGAAAGAAGAGTTCATTCATGAGCGAAAAGAGCACCTAAAATCTGAGGTTATGTTAACTGTAAAGTTTGCTTTTAAAAACGCATAGATTCCTCGTCGCTAATTTTGGCTTAAATTTAGCGAATTGACGAAGAAAATTAAATTATCATCAAAATATCGACGCAAAATAAATTCCCTGTGTCACTGCTGGAAAATAGTAGGCGGCGGCTCTAATGTCACTATTTTAAACTACCGACACAAACTTCTGGTTGAGCTAATCTCAATATTTTACACAAAAACTTTGTGGTTTGAATATTAAGTTCATTTGGAATGACGACTTTGAAGGAGTTAAAATTGTGACTTAGTCTTAGGTGAGAAAATATTTGAAATGAATTATTCCTGGAAGAAAATCACTTCATTTGCAATGAATTAAAAATTCATATTCAAAATAATATGAATTGCTTGTTTTATCGTTAGTTTGAACATTTGACAAGACTAAAATTAAATCTTCCTCGTACAGTCGTTTTTAAAGAGAATAATCGAAAGATGTGCAATTTGCGGTATTGGACCGAGCGAGCAAATTTCAGGACCATCTTTCAAGAAAGTTGTCGCATTTGTGCGGCTGAGCAGGAAAATTGATTTGATTGGTTGCGAGCTCCAACTGTGCAAATGGATGGAACAGTCTACCGGACATCCGTCTCGCCTGTCATATAATACGAAGAAATTGGATATTTAAAATAAAATGTTTTTGGTTAATCAATGTTTAGCATTTTGGTATGATGTTGTGGTAATCGTGAATCATAAGTTTTCACGTTTCACAGATTAATCTTGTGTTTTTCATAATTTCTGATAAAAATGTCAGGTTCGAAAATGTGTTTAATTTCGTATTTTCTGGCGGTGATAACCTTTCAGAGTGCACCGATTACAAACGGTCTCAATCGGAAAAAGTCGTTTAATTTAAACGTTGCAGAATAAATTTCATGAATGAAAATGTCTACGTCGAGAGTACCCGCTCACATTGCTCTTTTGAAACCCGTTGAGGTGCCACAGAGCCTCATAAACGGAGAAAAATTTATAAAATGGGAGGAGGTAAGAAATTATTTCAGTATATTTGTTATTATAATTGTTTCTTACACATTTCTGAATATAATTGAATTATATTCCCAGCTGTGAAAATTTATCATACTGTTTCCATTTTAAAAAGAAATTAAATTTTTCACTTTTGAGTTCACTGATCTTTTTGTTTTTAGATCTTAAATAATATTTTCATGAAGAACTTAATATATAAAATTATCATTATATATATATTATTGTATGTATTATTATATATATATTGTATGTACTAATTAGCAATAATATAGTCAGAAAAATTTCTTTTTAAATGATGTAGTAATAGATTAAAATATTAATATCTGAATGTCACAGCAAACTTTTTTCATTTGAAAAGATTTTAAACTTTCATTGATTATTATAGCACATTTGGAAAAATTATTAATCTGTTTTTTTTCTACTTCTTTGGTTTTTAAAATAAAAGAAACTGCCATTCAGTGTTAATTTTGAAAAAAAATTACTTAATGTAATACTATATGTAAAGTACTTAAAATATGTTTATTATAAATCAACATATATATAAAACATAATTTGTTTTACATTGTGCATTGTAAATAGTTAGGTTTTTATTTTGTTATGATTGTGCAAAAATAGCAGTTTGATTGAGTTATGCTTAAAAACAAAATGAATATTAAAAAAAAATTACACACTTTTATTATGAGCAAATTGAGATGTTTGAAACAAACAATATTATTTTAACTACAGTATAATTATTTTTTGTTAATAATTATTAGTTTATAAAAGTAGTATAGATTTTGATAAAGTAGGTATTATTTTATATTTATATTTCTGAAATTAGTAAATTGGATTGGTTATGATTTGCAACCTATTTTATAAGACAGTAAAAATGCAAAAGTATTATGTACCTAATTTATTTGTATAAAATTAATTGACAGTTTTTTTAAATGTTTCTGTCTGGAAATTTTCATACTTCATACAAAGTTTTAATTTTAAAAATATATAGTTTTCATTGCTATATTTTAGTAAGAAAAAGTTTTTTTTCCTGGATAAAGTTATTTTCATGTGTTAGAAATCTTTGAAAGTATATCAATCAAAAAAATTTTTATTAATTTTGATAATATTTATTTAAAATATAAAATTTTCTTTGGTCAAAAAAGTTGTATTTTTTTGAAAAATGAAATATGAATGAAAAGAAGTAAAGAGATAGTATTGAAAGAGATTAATACTTACTTATTTTTTTCATTTAAAAAAATTATATCTTATTGTTCTGTGTATCTAATTTGAATATTTGTGATTGAGTTGTTTTGTTGTTTGTTCATAAGAGTTTGTAAGAATTAATATAATAGTAATAATTATAATAACATATATATTTTCAAATGATGGTTTTATTTTTCTGATTTAATTTTTATTGAGGTAAAAATTGAAATGTTTAAAAGTATCAGTTTATCTGTACTTCATGAAAAATTAATTTAATTTATCATATGTTGATGATGGCAAGGTTTTCTTAGCAAGTAGTTCAACAAATTTAATTCCAATGTCATGAAAATGAGTTTCTTTTTCAAAAGCATTATAAGTTGCGTTGTGAACACCAATTGTTCCAATATTTACTGACATAGCTACACCTCTTTCGTCGCCAATGTTAGCCGTCTAATGAGGCCGGGGATAAATTAAGAAGCAGGCAGTTGGCCAGAAGAATTAATCTTTTATAAATAGGTAAAATTCTAGAAGTTTTTCATTTATAAGATGCAAAAGCTATATGAATACCTTTGAGCCAGAATTTAATTTATAATTTCGTGCTCTGCATGGATTAACTGTATGATGAAAATGATCTGGCAAAAATTCTTCTGATTATACAGAAAGAGACACATTGATGTGATTACTACAAAATATTAACTCTTACCATTTCATCAGAATTTATTATAAAGGTAATTTCTGGCAGAGGCAGTGGATCTCACGTTCAAAGGTAATTAAAATTTAAGTCCCGCTTTTTACATTTCTATAAAGGCTTTGAAAGTTTGCTTTGAAAAAATTTTTTTTTTCTTTATCATCTTTATCCTCTTTTTGCTTTCCTTTTGATTTTTAATTTATTTTACCCCTTTTTCCTAAACAGATCATTGTCTTCCCTTCACAATCTCTTCCATAAAACTTTTTCATACCATGTCCCATTCTACATTTCGTAATTAATATCTAATTTCTGCTTTTATAATTCTTTAACAACTTTAAAATGTATTTTCCTGCTGCTACTGAAAATCAACCCTCCTTTTGTTTGCAGATTACATTATACTTTTAATATTCGTTTTTTCTTTTTAAAAATCCTCCCCCCTTTTTTCATACTTCAGCAATCTCAAATTTTCTTTAAAATTTAACATCTTACACTCTGTTAACTGAGTCTTTATTCGGATAACATCAGTGAAATGAAAAAAAAATTAAGTAAAAAAGCTTTTACTTCCAAGTTTTTTAAAATCTGTTAATTTAATTCTGTCTTATCGGGTAAAATGAACATTATAAATGTTTGTGGTGTTTTTGTGAAAATTCAACAATAAGGTTTGAATGATGGGTTTATTATTTTGTAAAAAGTTAAGGCTTATTCTTGATTATTTGCATTATAGTCTAAGTTAGAACAGACGCTAATTTTAAGTGCGAGTAAGAGTAATTGTGAAGTTTAACAATAATATTCCACTTATTAATAACAGTTGATTCTTTTATGTTTGTAAATATTCTTGTTTACAAATCACCGACAAATTTCAATAAAATGATAGCTACTAGATGTAGGTTTCAGTTATTCAACGTTTCTCAAAATTAAATATTGTCTTTATTGATATTACGCTATACATAGGCTATTGAAAATTTTATTTATAATCAAACAGTTTTTTAAGTTATATAATATTAAAAGAAATAAGGAAAACTTTTCGTACTACTTTTGGGTACTTTTTTCGTGGCCAATTATTTTAATTATGTTTAAAAAATGTTTAAAGTAAAAAAGATACAAACTGTGAATTGTTGCATTTTTTTCACGGTTGAGTACAAGTTTTCTTTTCAGGCCAAATGCGTTTGAAAAAGCAGTTTTTCTTTTTAATTTTGACATTAAGTTCGTTCCGAATAATTATTACTTTTACCAGATTCATGTTTCAATGTAAGTAAGGTTCAAAATATTAAATTAATCTTGAAAAACTTACTCTTCGAAAAAATAATCCTATCATAAGTTATTACAGAAAAACATTTTTCAAACGAATTCCTTTTTTCTGCTCTATTTACATTTTATAATTTTTTGTATATAATATTTATATATACTTTTTACATAAGTATATTTTAGTTATATCATTCTTTTATTTTTTAACCTTTTTTTGCTTTTGAATATGTTTTATAATCAAAACTTTCCAATTATGTTACAATACGATTAAAAAAAATTTACAAGTAGCTCGTATATTATATCATTACTTAATAATTAACTCTCATTTTAAAATTTAAATGTATTAAATATCGATAAACATTCTTAATGGATTAAAAAAAATGATGAAAATATGTCAGTGAAGTTGATATTTTATGTAGAATATAAAGGATTTCATTGTATTAGGTTATATTCTTTTTGATTATATACACATATTGGGATTTATTCTCTTTGAAATTTAGGGTTCCATTCTTTTTTTTTTCATTCATGTACAAGCTCATTGTGGATACTCAAATTTTGGCAGGCCATAAGATGATTAACTGTATTTCAAAAATTGTTTATCAAGTATTCATGTAATAATTTCAATGGAATTAAAATGTTTTTACAGTTTATCCCATAAGTTTTAAATAGAATTCCAAACTTACAGTGGGAGGGAGATGGAAGGGAGAGATCTTATGTGCTATTGGATTATCATTCATTAACAATTTAAAGCATTCTTGTTTACGATTCTCTAAAATTTTTATTTTTTCAACTAATTTTATTTAAATATAAAATTAATTAAAATCAATGCAAAAATTAAAATTTTGCTTGAAATCATATCTCATTGAAATATTGGAAATGGATAATGCCAAAGTTGTATGCCGATTCTCACTTCTGAGTTTGATATTCAGATTTCTTTGCTACTTTGAAGATCTGAAAACTGTTTAGTTTGACTTAAAAGATCATAGTTTAAATTCTATGGTGTTTGTTTTTTGACTTCGTACTCTTCTTTTTGTTTCGAGGTCGAAATCTCTTTTTTCGCAAATTTTGTAAGATAGATTTTGCCATACAATTTTTCGACGGATAATGTTCTCTGTTAATGACTTATTTTCTGATACTTAGATAGTTACAGAGATAATGCAAGTCGTTGAATACCTTACTTTTCATAACATGTCTGTCTGGGGCACAGGTGGACCTCATATGAACTTTCACTCGTCATTTTCCTCACCGTTATACCTACACAACCCAAAAATTCGGAATCCTGGGTATCTTCCGTTGAGAACCAATTTTTCTTAACATTTTATTTAATCTTGATTAAATGTTTCTGATAAAGTCGTTCTTTTCTATTTTGTTTTAATTGACTTGCAGTCCTCAGGTTTCGTAACAATTTAATGCCTAATCCTCGTACATTGCAAAAAAATATTTTTATTTCCCGAGTGTTTTAGTAATTTCTCGTAACATGTAAGTAATTTTCCCAAAAAGAAAAATTAATTAGCGCCTTAAATCTAAGTTTAATCTTTTATTATACAGCTTTTAATGGATCTTGTTGCTTCTATTGTTTTCGTTGTAGACAGATTGATTACAACATCCAAATTTAGTTATAAAGTATGCTTACATTAGCATATACTATTTCAAAAACCATTATAATTCTTTTTTTTTAGTGGAAGTCAACTTTTAGAGCTTTTTTTTAAGCAGTTTATTTCATCGGTAATATCCATTATCGATTTGTCTAAATAAAAACTGAAATTTGTACGACGCTGAAACGAAAAAAAATGAATGTATTATACTGCTGTTTTTTCCTTAATCTGATTTTCCAATATAAATAATGAAGTTGTAAACTGTAAAAGATAAATTTTCATTTTCATCGTTTAACTCTATATCTATGCACATTTCTATTCTTAATGATAGATTGAATTATGCATGATTTTAAATCTAGGGATAAATAATTGCAATTCTAAAGAAAATTGTTAATTCTTTGGCTTGTTACGGGTTCTAATAATATTCTTCTGTAAACGAATGATAAAATTTTGACGGGAAATTTTTGTATGCTCTTATGCGGAATAATTTCAGAAAAAAATGTGCTTGCAAATATCTTCATAATTTTATTATTTTAGTTTAATTGTTTTTTAACATTTATTTATCAATTATCAATGAAGAAATTTTAAATTACATGATCTCAAAAATAATGTTTTTAAATGTTTAAATAAATGATGATGGTATGATGGAGATAATTTTGAAATTAATTATTGTTCTCTTAATTAATTAGTAATCATAACTATTCATTATTTCGTTCAGTATCTTTTATCATCTTAATTCGAAAGTACTACAAAGAGGACTTAAAGTAATATTACATAATGAATTCTAAGTTTTTAAAAAGATTATCTTTTACCACTTTAGATTTACCTTTTCTTTAGCGCCTACAATAAAAATGTGAATTAATACAACTGAGAATATTACTTTCTTATTATTGAAGCTTATTTTACGTAAAGAAAAATCACTTTAGAAATGTTTAAATTACTATATAAAGTTGTATAATATAGTAAAGATTTTGTTTTAATTGAATGCAATGCAATATGCGATCTCTGTTATTTCTATAAGACACATTTGATTCATAAATATATATATATATTTTTTGGAATGTTACATATATTTTTGAAAATGAATGTTACTAATGACGTAATTATTGAATAAATTGTAATGAAAAAATATTTTGAAAGTTATTTAGTTATATACTTCACATAGGTATTATTATATAACCTTTTAAAAACATAAAGAAATATAAAAGAGAATATTTAATTATTTATTGATGTTATACATCTTATAGGAGCAGAATATTGTAAAAGTATATTTGAAAACGATTTTCGTTTTTTCATAATTTTTTAATTTCGTTTGCAGGATTCGGGGACCGGGACACCCGTTACATTGCATGTTGATGAAAACGGATATTATCTATACTGGGTGGATCAGAATAATGAGATGGATTTGCTGGATTTTGCAATTATTCGCGACGCGAGAACAGGCCGCCACGCAAAAGTACCGAAAGACTCGAAATTGAGATCTATCGTAACCATGGGCTCACAGGATACCCTCGAGGAAAAAACCGTAAGCATATGCTGCGGTTCCGATTTTGTCAATCTTAATTTCATTAACTTTTGCTGCACAAGAAAAGACATAGCACAGGTAAGAATTTTATTGACAACTTAATGCAATAATTATTTTCGATTCAGTAAGTAACAACTGTCATCACCTTCAATTATCGTCATTTTGTTAATTATTAAGTAGTATATTATGCTTTAATTGTTTTGGGAATTGCAGAATGACACTTATTTGAAAGTAAATGAAGAACTATAGAATTAAACTGGTCGTTCAAAGTTCAGTTAAATTTAATGAAAATTGCAGTAAAAATAATAAACGATAATACATTTTTTTTAAACTCAAGGCATTGAGGTGTTGTTCTGAAAAAACTTCCTGAAAGAATATTATTTTGAAAAATTAGGAAATGTATTTCTCATCAACATATAAAACAAAACAGTCCCCTAAGTATTTGATTATTATTATATTAGTAATTGATAATAAAGAGCCACAATAGCGTAAATATAGAATTTTTAAGACAACAGGAAAAACTAAATAGAATCGCACGGAAAATAATTGTTATTCAAAGCTCATTTTGGTAATTAAACACTGTAATAGTCATTGAAAGCTAAAAGACTAAAAAGTTGATGACTGATGCGATTAGGCCTTTACATTGGCAAACTTTTCACTCCCAAGTGAATTTTTGTTTCATTTAATTCTTCTCGTTTTTTTGTTTAATTTTTCTGTATCCACTTTCGTATATTAAAGTATTTTCGCTTACATATCTAGCTTAAATGTTGTCACAGAGCAATAAGGCTCGTTACTGTATGAGTATTAAAAATTTTTATTCGATGTGTCAGAGAAATTTAATTTTTCAAATACTATCGAAATGAAATTTTATACTAAAAAAATTTCTAAAAAAAGTGCAGACATAAATTTTTAGATACTTCATCATTTTCTTAATTTGCCTTTTTCCCTTTTTTTATGGATTTACTAAATTATAATGTTAAGGCGAATTGGTTAAGGAAGTGATTTATATCTTCTGAAATCAATATCAAAATATCTTCACAATATCAAAAATATATTGCTGTTGCTTATAACATTACAGCTAATTTTACTGGCTTATTTGTCATTAATAATAAATTTATACTTTCTTAAATTTTTTCTCTAAAAGACATCAGTTGCATCCAAGAAGGGTTTTTCATTAAAAATCGCGAGTGTATTTCAAAGAGATTTAAATATTTTGGAAGGTAGGCAATAAGATTGCTAGTTTAATAATCATTTTAGCAATATTGGAGAAAATTTAATGGATTGTCCTTAAAAGTTTTATTTTAAGTCTTATTTTCAAGAAATTGATGAATAGTTTGAAATTTTTGAATATCTTAACCAATTTTACCAGCATATCATTTTCAATTGGTTAATTAAAGTAACAGAGAAAGATAAATATAGCACATCAACAATTCAGTAAAATAGTTTTATGATTTTTAATATGTAATTTTCAGAAAAAATATTAATGATTTCTTTATTTACAAATAAAGAAATACATTTATGAAAAAATTTTGAAACCATATCACAAAAATGATAGTTGATTCTCTTTTAATTTTCAAATGACACACGTTGTTTGAAATCAGTAATAAATATTATATATAAATGTCGCGGTTTATTTAAATTCGAATAATTCAAAGCACACATAGAGATGACAGATGAAAGAATGTAGAAAAAATATCTTGTCACAGCGAAAAACTTTACTAAATCCAAAAAAAATTTGCGAAGACAAATTTATACATTTTGCAACATATACAATGATTCCTAAAAAAAAATTTCAAAGCTTTTTTGCAAAAAGAATTAATTTGATCAAAAGATTTTTCCAAGTAATTTTAAAGTTACTACTTCTTTAACTGATTGGTGTTTTTTAGTCGAACTTAGAGTTTATATTTTGAATAATAAACAATTTGAAGAGCATATTTAATTGCATCGTCAATTACTGTTTTTGAAATTTTAGTATTTTTAGTGAAGAAAATTTAAACTTTATTCAGTTAATTGATAATTTTGTTTTTTATGTTCTTGATATAATTAACTTGAATCGAAATTGAAATGCTTAATAATAATAAGGATTATTTATTGAATTTAAAATTTTTTGACGTAAATAGGATATAAAGAAAATACATACCTTTATACAGAAATCCTTAATATGATATCATGATGTTTCAAAAAGGGATTCAAAAAAAGAAGATGAGATTGTTTTCGGGAAATGATTCTGATATGCGTTTTTAATAAAATAATAAGTGAGCGTAACAGATTTCGGCAACCCAGTTCTTTAGGCAATAAATACGTTAAAAGTATGTGAGATATTTTACACGAAAAAATAAAATCTGCGACTAACAGGAGTTGTTGAGTAATTGAATATATTCTTCAGCGGCTTTAAAATTAATTGAAGACAAATTAAAAAAGTTGGAAGATATTTTTACTTAATTTTTTCTTTCACTCTTTGGGATTTCAAAAAAAATTTGAAGTTTTTCTAAAATGAAAGGAAGATTCCCGATTCTATATGGTATTAAATTTACTCTCAAAATATAAATTTTTATAAAATTTATATTACATATTTAAATACTGAAAATGAATGCAATCGAGTAGAATATTTAATTGTAAAATGCAAATAGATTTTAGGATATTATTCATAGATATATTTAGAAAAAATAAATGTTATTTAACATTAACACACATTGGTCTGATCTGAACAAGATAATAGAAGATCTTTGTCAATTAGTAATTTTCTTATTTAGTTGATCTGTACAACTAGAGAGAATTTTGAAAAAATTTTAATTGAATTCTCTGACATAGATATTGTCTTTTATCCTTTTATTAAGGAAATGATACTTTTAACAAATAAATATTTATCGTGAATTGAGAACATTTCAAAGTTACTAAATCATTATTAACTTTAAATGTAAGCCATGAAATGAACGATATCATTAATTTTTTATAAAAACAAAAATTCTCATTTTAACAGTAGCAGCTAACTTGTTTCATTCCAAGTATAAATATTCCATACATTTTTACCCCCATACAAATATTTAATAATAAAATGTAGATATGAAATCATTGTTCCACAGTTTCATAACGAAGAATAGGGTCCAAAACTGCGCCATGAAATGCTGTTTCTGAAGATACTAAAGAAATTCTTAATGAGTAAAGTCTTTCATAATAAAAATAATAATTCCGATATTGCAGTTGAAGAGTACAGAGATGAAATAACCATATCTTTAAAGTTGGTAACATGGATTCTAAAAAAGAAAACTGCGTTGTTGTTCATTATAAAAGAATTAGAAAGATGTATATCTTTCTGAAACTTTAGGGATTGTATATGCTTTTCAGTCTTGCACGCTAATAAATCAGTATTTATTTGAATGTTTTTTTTTTGTATGAATAAGCTTTTAAAGCTGATAGAATTTGGCGAGAGTGGAAAATTTTTTTGCTCGAGTGGATTTAGATTGTTGAACTTAACTCCAGAAATCATATATCTATCTTTGAGAATGAAACATTTTGACTTAATCTCTCATATACTCGATATGGATCTCAGATTTTTTTTTCTCTGAGAATATAATTTCATTCGTGAGGGTTCTTGCCTTGCGCTCTCTTTGTTTCAGAGGCGAAAAGAAAAATAAAGTATGTAGATATTTATAAAATGCCTTAGGAAATTTTTTTGAAAATGCCTTGCATGGATTTGTAAATTGTGCCGTAAAATCCAAATTCACGAGAAAACGTCCCCACAGTATGCTATTTTATATTTTTATCAGTGTATTTTATTAATTTTATTTCTGTTTTATTAAATTCCATTCGAATTTATGAGTTAAATGAGTCATAAACAGAACACGTTTCTTGAATATATCACTTGACAGCCAGTTTTTTAGAGAGGGGAAATAAAAAATGTATGTTTCTCTGATGTTTTGATATTTTCAAAAAATTAGGCCGATATTTCCAGCAATTTTCCCCCAAATATTCGACTGCAGTTTGGTTTTTCATTATGAGAAAATTTTTGATATTAAATTTAGTGCACTTCTCGGTTTTTCAGGGGGTTTCTAATTTTTTATTTATATTAATAATATTTATAATTAATAATAATATAATATTTTCAATTTTAATAATGATATCAATTCCCTCATATTTTTACATTTAAAGCAATTGAATGTTTATTATATGCTTTGTATAGTAAATTCTATTTTTATTCGATCGCGAATAGAGATCTGTTAATGAGAATGTTGGTTGTTAACAAGTTAAAGAACTAATTTTTTATATTTTCTTTATTGAAAAGACTTCATTTAGTGTCAAAATAAGAGTTTTATTAGTCACATAAAGCATTTTTAGTAAAATTTTGTTTTTCTTGTTCATATTTAGGAATCATTGGCTACTCAATTAGATATCAGTCAGTTATATATTCCATATGTCCGATCCAGTTTTCAGTTTTCCAGATTTAAATATATGTTTGAAATTGAAAAAGTAAATATTAATTAGAAACTGACTCATGATGAATTTTCAGAATAACACTACAAAACCAGTTTCGATAAAACTGATAGAAAAAGCCTGATTCGTAATTGCTTAAAAAATAATGTCTAACATAGCGGTGAAAATAATTTTCTTTTATCTGAGACATCTAAGTGAACCTTATATGGTAAATTTTTGCTTTTGTTTATAGCGTTACCAGTGAAAGATGGACACTTTTTTTCAGACCAATTAACTTTGAAAACCATTAATCATTAAAGGGTATTGAATTTATGGCTCATTAACACCTTGAAGAAAGAATTGTTTGATTTGCATTAATTATATCCTTCATTTAGTGACTTCATTAATTTTATCATTTTCATAACTAAGCGATCGCACTGAATACCTGCATTGAGTTTGGCAATATTATAATTAATGACGCTTATATATAGGTTTCAGTTGCAAAAACGGAAAAACATTTACAAGAAATTAGTAATTTCTTCTTAAAAGGATTTCATCAATACAAAAAGAATTCATTTTAATGTTGTCCGAAATGTTAAAAATCTATTCTTAAATTTAACATAAAGATTAATTATAATTTTTAAAGAATATCATATTAAACTGTAATAATAATAAGGTCGCCTTTTTCACATTTTTGGGAGTTTTTTTACGGCTTCATTGTCACTATTTCAAAGAGATCATTGTAAGCGGATTCTATTGTAATGCTTCAAAGACTGTTATACTGGGAAAAAACGAAATCATCCATCAATTCCAGAATCTCATTCTTCATTTTCGTCGCTTTTGGTTTCACATCAAATAGTTTTTTATTATCTATCTGTAAGTTTGGGATATGTTTTATAGATTAATAACAACTTGTTTCAAAATTCCATGTTCTTGTGCAAGAAAGGCGATTTCGCAAATGTTTTTATTATTATTTATTAATTTAATGTTCATTATTGATAACTCTTATACATTAAATTGTTTTACCAAGTTACTTGAGGTACAATACTAAGATTAAATTTCTGTCTTCATATTTATATTTGTCAATTGATCATTTATTACGAGTTCTTATGAAAAAGATGGTATTTCGAATATTTTAACTTATAAATTAATGGGAGTATTTAAAAAGGTTATAATTTTTTCTCTTAGATAGTATTAGATTCTCTAAATTTTATTGGCACGATTCAATTAAATATTGCTTACCTATTTGCAGACCTGATTGTTTTTTTTATGAATGTCGTAAATGTTCTGAGTCATTAGTTTTAACTCCTCATTTGCATTTATCAGTTTAATTTTTAAGGCTGAATAAACCTTCATTGCCATCATAATTTGTCTTTAAGGCCATCAGAGCTTGATATTAATTAAGAATCAAAAGTATTCGGACACCCCCTCCAAAGGAGTGGATTTTATTATTGACGTCATATTGTGAACACCACCCCTGATATGAAAGTATCCAAAGGAATCAGCAGAACTCATTAGGAGTTAAAGTGGTAATACTAAAGGGAATACTGAAACATATTGAGGGCAGTAAATGATTACATATCTCATTTTGAAAAAGACATTTGTGGAAATTTTTTTACATTACAATTTTGAATTTGCTCAGAAAGGTGCCTAAAGAATAAAGCATGAAATCAAAAGAGAATTTTTCATAATTAATTCCAAACTTGGCTTCATTGTGAGATCGACATGAGGAAATCACCATTGTAAGAAAAGTAATCAAACTTTTTGAACTTCGGCTTGCCATTTACTGTTAACTATAAATATTGTTAATGCACATTTACACAGCCAATGTCAAAAATCGCTTCAGGCAATGTAATTCAATTAGAATGGCAGAGGTCACTGCATTTATAAGATACAAAATCATTTTTTATTCTAGGGAAAAATAAAATATTTTCCATACGAAATTGAAAATATCTGGAAATGCATAATATTGGATATTGATTAGAAGATTTGGCAAAGTGATGAAGTGAAAATAGAAATATTTGGAAATTGGAATTTTTAATCATTTTTCATCTTGCTTCATCCACATTTTTTCGGCAAAGATCCATAGTTTCCTTTATTCATACGTTTTTTTAAATTATGAGAGCATATTTGTGAGTCTTACTGGTTTACACTTGATTGAAACATGAGGGTCTAATTGTAAAAAATTAATTTTTTGACTGTGGTTATTTGTTTATATATCCTGCAATTTCGTTCCTTTCCGGAATAATGCTCTTTCCTAGTATTTATTATGACAAATATTTGTTTTTTTGTGTTACGACAAATTTTTCCTCATTGCATAAATTTAAATCCCTAAAGTTCGAACTTTTTTTAGAATTTTCCATTTTAATTCGATTCATGTGATTCATTAGCTATTTTTAATAATTATTTTCGAATATTTCTACCTATATATATATCACGAAATTTCCATTTACTCGATAAGTTTTCTACCTTCTCCAGTTTAGCAGTCGTAAAACAGAGAAATTTCTCACGCGACCATCAATAATCCACGTAGACATAATTAAATTTGGTTTTTCATTTGAAAAATTTCGAGGCTGTTAAATCGAAGGTATAAAATTTTAGGTGCTCACTATGATATTTTCTTTTTAAATTTAAGGTTTCAAATGGTTCTTTTCTTGACAGGCCCTAGTTATTAGTTTCAATCAAAGAAATTCCAGACTATCAAACTACACTTGATAATGTAAAAGAATTTAATTTTCAAAACAAAAACTGCTTCAATATTTTCAAATGATGTTTATAGAAAATTTTGATGAATTATTGTTCGACCATCGATTTCAAAGATGAAATTGATGCAAAATTATTACAAAAGTAATCTTTTATAAATAATCGACATCGTATTTCCTATTTTCAAAAATATGATATTTCATAAAGAATGTAAATGGCGCCTGAGTAAGTGTGGTACGTAAATTGGTGATAAATACATAAAATAAAGAATTTTAAAAAAAGCTTTTAAATATTGTAAATATTAATTTATATAATAATTTAATGATTACATTAAATTTATGGTTCATGTCAGTTGCATGAAATTTGATGTAATTTGTGACTTATAAGAAAAAGAAATAATTGAATTGTTTACATTTGCCTGAAAAATTTTTAGTTTCAATTTGTTTGAATATTTTAATCTGTTACGTCGAACTTATTATGGCCAGATGAACTTATATTAAAATTATTTTTGTTCTATAAACATTTTTTTATTCGAAAATTCATCTCTTTTAAATTTGAAGTGAGTAAAATTAAGTATGAAGTAGTTTGAATGAAACCAAATTAATTATTTAGATCTTAAAAAGTTAGTTTTTAATTTTTTATTTTTTTAAATGGAGTTATCCCAGTCGAGTGGGAAAGCGTACTCTTTAAGGATTTTGTTCAACACATTTTATTGTAAACTTATGGATAAGTGAAGGGATAGGATTAATCTTGAAAATTTTACCCTTCAATTACCAAATTATATTTTAGATGAAGGAGTAATCTATGTTAGAGTGATGTAACAATGTTATTCTAAAGCTAAATGAATATAAATAGAATTTTTCCAGTGTTGCAGACAGTGTAACTAATAATACAAGGGTAGACTCAATTTATTTTTAAAAGCACTTATATTTTTTATTTCCTCATTCGTATGCCATATCTCAGAAGCATTTTTGACCGTAGTCAAATTATTTCTTAGGTGACGATAAATATCCATAAATCATATTTTTTATTAACGTTAAATGAATTTTAACTTCAATTGGGGAAACTTTTGGATTCTTGATTTTAAGTTTATTTAACAATATTCTTTGATACAATTTCTTGAATTTCATTATATTTAATGCAGTAAATTAAAGAGAATTAGTTCATGCCGTTTAAAGATTTCTTTATCTTTACTGATTTATTTAATATCTATAGTGAAACAAGAAGATTAACCCCGGAAAATCCTTGAATGGAAACATCTCGTTTCAGCTTAAGTTTGGATCAACCGCTTTTGATGCTTTTAGACGGCTTTCAATTTCCTTTTCTATTTATTTTCCCAAAGAGCTTTAAGATAAGAAAACCCATTTATCCAAATTTGTTTTTACCTCACTATTACTACTGCATCAAGTATTTTCTTACATTGCTTGAAATTATAGTTACTGATAGAAGTGAAGCGGATGCTTAATCCAATTCATTACTAAATATTCCTTTTCAAAAAGAGTTTTTTTGTCATGGTTTTATGTTATATTAAGAATTTCTGATTAAAGAATATTTCGACCCTTTTATTGATTTTTCGCTAGATAATAAAAAAATTGATTCAAATCTAAATATATATTATTTCTAATAAAACCTTAAGTTTTTAACTTCCTTCTTTAAAAATTAATTTTTTAAAAGATATTTCTTTATATTTTTAATGAAATTTTAAACATTTTTCAATTAAGATTCGTAAATATTGTAGTTAAAGAAAATATATTTTAAACATTAAGCAAAATTTAACTTTGACAGTTATGCATCCAAAGCAATTATGGTCCTTTTTTTATAAAATATAATAAATTCTGGATTGGAAACATGATTTTAAAAAACATTCCTTTTAAATAAGTTCATAATTTACACTAATAATGAATTTTAAAAAATTATGTTAATTTATACCATTTATTATTTGGAATTTATATATTAAACTACAATAAATAAAGAACTTTTTTTATTATTTGTTTTTATATCGTTTGGAATCGACCTTTTATTTTTGGTAATAATAACTTGAACTTATTACAAATTATTGATTGAAGCATTAATTTTTCTTCCTTATTTTCAAATTGAATTTTATAAATTATATCATTTTTTACCTTTATTTTGCTTAATTTTCTCTGTTATTTAATCATAAAAATATTTTTAAAGAAATAAATATGTTTTAGATATTCCATTATTTTTGACGCTCACTAAATTCACGATTTCGATATAATTTATCCATTAGGAATGCTTGCGTCTTGCATGACTTATGTTAATATTATTTAAATGCATGTTGAATTATAAATTGTCATTGTAATAATTAAAGAAAGCAAAAACTAGTTTTATTTCTAATTCCCGTTGAACTACAAAAAATTAGATTTGGCATTGTCCAATTTAGCTAGATTGTATAATTTAATCTGATTAATAAGAAAGTATTAATCTTATTTCCAGCTGAGATTACTTTTGCATTTATTTCTGCCTTATAAATAAATCTCATATCATAGGATTTTAAAATCAGGTTAAAGGCAATATTTTTCTCTTTCGAATTTCATTTACAATTTTTTATATAAATTAAATTAATGCAATAGCAATGTGTAAAAATAAAAATATTCATAACGAATGCTTTCAGACTGGAAAGTTTTAACCATTTTCATGATTAGACCAGAAGAAAATTCATGACAACCTTGAATTATCCAGATTATTATTCGGGAAAAGATCTTACAAGATTCAGTTCCTTATTAATTAGTTACTTTCCTTTACTCTTTAATGGAGCATTAAGTTGTAGTGAAACTTATCCGATGAATTCTATTTTCCTTCGTTAAGGCAATTTATTACTAAACTTCTTTTTATCTTTCCTCTCTGGGCTAAATTTAGATGTACTTTCGCAGAATCTTCGTTTGCAATATAAAGTTTTCCAAACATTATAAATGTCCTTTTATTTATAAAAATTTTGTTTCTCTCAAATGAAATTCCGTTTTTAAATCTGATTTCTTATAAATATAGCTAAATGTAGATTGATTTTAATATTTATAATTTTATTTATTATTAAATATTTAGAATTTTATTTATTTTACAATTTTAAAATATACATAATTTTAAGACTAACAAAGTTTAATATGGAAAGGCACACAACTTATAGAGTTGTTATGTTACTTGTTACTGAATTTAATTCATGTATTTTAACTAGCTTTTCTTCATTTATATAATGTGTTTTTATGTGAGTTTAATTATTTTGCTACCTAAATGATTTCTAGATTCTTATTTCAAACATGGCTCTAATGTTGTTTTCATGTTCCTTGTCACCTTTAGATGGATGATTTTGTTCTATTAATTTATCGTTATTTCTTATATTATCAGTAAAATATTTTAGTTACTGTCATAAATATAAGTTTATTTTGACTTTATGTTTTTACTTAAAATGAGATCTTAATATTAAATGAATGTAATAGATGAGTTGTAGAGATCAAATATAATGATAAAATGGAATTTAGTTCATAATTTGCCCGTTCAGTCATAAATTTTACAATGAAAATAATGTCATTTTTTAATCTTAATAAATTATTTAAATGATATCTAGGTATCATATTTTAATTTTTATACGAAATAGTTATGTAAAATTAGCAATTTTAAAGGTTAGAAGTTACTAATGCGTTAATTATTAAATAGTTATCAGTTTCCATTACAATTATAACTAAGGTAAATTGATTTTGATTTATCAAAAATTAGAAAAAATGAAAATATAAGATAATAGCTATGATAAATTTAATGAATATGAAAATAAAAATATAATACGAAACAGATTTTATTCATTTAAATATGTTGCGTAATTGAACAAAAAGTAAAGAACGCAAAAAATAGTAAACTAAATGTCTATTCTTGTTTAATACAATTCTTGACCACATGAAAAATCAAAATTAATTTTTTTTATCTGAAATTTTATGTATATAATAAATTGTATATAATCACATAATCTTTGCTTTTAATTTGAAAATAAAATAAAATGTAAGCATTTAGTTTGAATTATTTAAGTATTATGATTTTATATAAAATGGTTAGTGAATTTAATGTCTATCTTCTTGTTCTTGAATTATTTCAAAACGATTATCACTAATTAAATTCAGCATTAGTCTATTGTTTCATTTAACAAGACTTTATATTATTTTACATTCGAATGCTAATGAAAAAAGACGTTTTGTTTATTACTTCACTTAATTTTCATAATGTCGAACTAAGATTAGACAAATTGTTCATCTTATTTAAAAAAGTAAATATTTTGAATGGTTGATACCTAGAAAGAAATAAAAACATTAAGTGTTATCATTATTAACGTTGCAATTTCATTATATACAGTGAGAAAGGTGCATAGATTTTAAATATTTATTATATTAATTTGCCATTCTAGAATTTGTACATCTTAATTCCATTAAATTCCTTTTTCGAATTATTTTACTTTGAAATATTTGAATTCTTTTTTATTTTTTCCATTTTTCTAAGGTTTTGGTAATAAGTTTTTAAATATCATTTTTAACTTTAGGCCTTTACAGAACAATCATTTCAATTACTTTGAGTTCATTAACTTTATTTTGTGGTGAATTTAACAAGCATTAGACTGATTTAAATGACAATTTCTTTGTTGTTTGTTTACAAAACTTCAGCGCATAAAATGACTATAATGCTAACTTACACGTGTTCATCTACGATTTATGTAAATTTATGATAATAAAATTTCACTATTTCACTTTAAAAAATTTGGGAAATTGCTTTTAATATTTACAAATTAGTATTCTCTTTTTTTTTTTACCCAAAGAAATGTAAAACAAAATTTCTTGTTTATAATTTAAATTCTTATTCATATGTCATGTATAAAATTACCCTTAAAGGTTTTCTAATCATATCAACGTCCTAGGGTAAACCAAATCATCAGCACAAGATTATAAAAACAGTGTTTCTAATGTCAAATATTGTATAATTAGTCCAATTTATTACATGTTTATATAAACTGGAATTTTGAAGTATTTGAATAAAGATTGAATATTGATGATTTTCTTTTACATTAATTTTGGGTATAAAATCAGTAAAAATTAATTTTTGAGGAAAATAAATTATTTGAATTTTAATTTTTTTAATTTAAATGTTTTTCTATCTCGATTTAAGCGCTTAATATGTTTATTTTAATGATAATAAAAATTGATTAGTTGGAAGTTAAACGAGTTTTATGATTTAAAATAATAAATACTTGTTAATTTTCAAATTCCATAAATTTCATTTAATTCTAAAATACTCACTATTTTTTTATACTAATAATTGGCCTTATAGTTCTTCGAGGCAACAATATTTTACTTTTAACAAGGAGGTATAAAAAAAATTACTTTTACTAAATTGTAGTAAATGTTATTGAAATCATTCAGTAAAGCAGCAATTAATATATAATATGATTCTTCGGTTTTATTTAATGGTTTGCCATATGTACGTTTTTAATTTTTTTTGGTTTCTTATATTTAATTGTAATAGTGATAAAATATTTATAAGAATTCTAAATGTGTATATATATTTAGACATGCACTCAGTTACAGAATTAGTATTTTTATAAAATGTTTGGCAAATATGGAATTAATGTTTTGCGTTTTCTCCGGATTAAAAGCGTTAATATTTTAAATTTGATTCAATTGTCTTCTAAGAACACAAAGCAAAAACAAATGTAAAATGAGAGAATAGGCTCTTTGGTCTGAATTTAAGATATGTCTTAGTTACTTTGGAAAAAATATAAAAATGATCATATGAATTTTGTAATTTGTTCAATATATTTTGCTCATATTATACAAAAAAATTTGTGAAATTTCTTGCTTTTATGATATACATCTTCCACCACAAATAGTACTTAAATGTATACATATAATTGTAATATGATATCAAAATTATGTAAAGAATTGTAGTATTTTTCATATAAATTTATTTTTGCAATAATATGCAACTAAAAAAAATTTGGATAAATTGATTTTCTCTTTGAAAACTAGTTCATTGTTAAATATGAAAAAAGTTCGAGTGGTTTTTGAACAATAATTGAACAACCAATAGAAATGATCGCCAAAATAAGCAATTAAACACTAATTTTTATTTTTATTTATTGGGTATAAATTCTTACCTTATATATACTTCTATCAGTGTTAAAAATGTTTTTAGTATATTGCTTTAAACTGATGTTAATGATTTGAGTAATTGAATTAAACATGAGCATTTTTTTTAATCAAAATTGTATTTTTTTTTTTTAAGTAGAAGAAAAGAAAGAGTTTAGGTATATTTCCAGACATTAATAAAATGATGTTTATTAGTTTTTTATTTACTCGTTAGATTTATTATTATAATTATATTAATTTTAATTTCTTTGCTTCATTTATTTATATCATAGTTTCATAATTTTTAATTTTTATATTTTTATTGAATATTAGTTGCAATCTTAATGGTTCTAAAGTTCAAAACATATAATTTTTTTAATTTCTGTGATATTAATAAGTTATTTAATAATAATGAATTTTCTTAAGCAGGCTAAAAATTTTTGTATAATTTGAAGGAATATAAATGTTTTAAATATTAAAACCAGTGAAGTAGAAGAAACAATATTTTGATTCCCCTATTTGATTTTATGATAGAATGTTTAGTTAAATCTTCATTCAGGTGATATTCGAACATTAAATTAATATTCTTTGATAAAATTTAATTTCGGGAAAATTTATAAATTCTGCATCGTCTTTTCGTTACAGTTCAATTTGGTATAAATGCAATTTTACGAAAGCGTTAAAGTGTATATTAATTGATTATGAATTTTACCATATTTTGTTTACTTTCTATATTACCATATTTTTTTTTTTTTACCATATTTTGTTTACTTTCTATATTACCATATTTTTTTTTTTTTACCATATTTTGTTATTGTTATTGTTTACTTATGTTTCCGTTTTTCCATTAATTCTCTTAATAGGCGCCGTTCAAATTAGTTTTTTGTATAAATAAATTCTATTAAAATTGCGGATAACTGGCTCTAAAGGTTTATAAAATAAATGAGATTCTGTACCTTCCATTGCCTTGCTGTTCCGATCATTATTTGCGACTTTTACAATTAGTATAGACTTAATATTTAGAAAAAATTGTTTCTGGTTCACAATTAAAACGATTAAAAATCGTGGGATCGTTTTAGCGATCGTTTTAGAAGTTTTAGCATTATATAAAGTTAAAAAGCTTCGTCAGTCTTATTATTCAAGTGAATTTTATTTCTCAGTCGTAAATGCGTGCAAAATGAAAAAATGTATAATATTGTTGTTATTTTTATTATTTATATATATATATATTTGCATTTATATTATTCGTGAAAATATGAGTTTCATATTCAATGAGCCTACATTATTGAGTCCAAGAATAACATTTAAACATGAATTATGCTTTGAGAAGAATAAGATATTTTTTTAAAGTTTTTTCCTTTTTTATTAATAAGAGTTTTTAATTTGATATTAAATCCATTTCTTCTCCTATGTTCAACACTATTTTTTGATATCCCAAAACCAGTATTTGAAAATTTTAAGCGAAAGCTTCTTTACCTTTACTGATATTTTAAATTATGTCTATATATTTTTTTACGATACATGGATCATTATATTGTTTTTCAAAAGTCCGACAGATCCTTGATTTTTTTTCCCTTTAAATTTTCTCAATTTATTTTTAGCTTTAAAGTTAACCGATTGTATCTCCACAAATTAAAATCTTAATGATTTTTGTTTGTCTTTTTCCTTTTTTTAAAAATTTTCTTTCTTTGCAATTTTCGTTGCTATTAATAAAATTTACTTTTTACAATGGTGAAGTATCGATTTCCTTATGAGTTTTTTTAGGTAATTGAAATCCGATTTACGATCTCTTCTTAAAGGCATCTTTCCATTCTAACTTCTTCAGGGAAGTTTTATAGAAATTTTAAATTCCAAAGTTTTCTCGTGCAAAGGAAAAATATTTTAGTATTTCGGTCTAACATTGAAAATTGTTATTTATTGAATTAAATTAAATTGATAATTTCCTTACTTTTTTCTTCTGCCATAGTCGGTAGATAGGAAATTTTATTCAGCATTAAACGTTAAACTCAAATTTGATATATAGAAAAATATATTTTTTATTCCTTTATATCATTGATCTTAATTTCGAACTGAATCTTGTTTGATTAGTTCTCCACAAAGAAAATTTTTTTTATTTTGACTTAAATGATTGATGATTTCCATGTTGAATTTTATGGGTTTCATCAATATTTTCCATATTAAATGATTAAGTTTTTAAGGCTAAATTACAAATTCCATTTTATATGAATTTTCATTTTCGACAATAATTTTAATTTAACATGGCCCAGGTATCTATTGATAACCTATAACTTTTTGTTGTCGTATTTTCTGGAAAAAAGCTTTTGATTTTTTTAAAAGAAATGGAACAATAAAATATATAACATATATTATTTAGACTAATTATTAAAATATTACTTTCTTAAATTTGGAAAGCCAATGCCAGTATAAAACCTTATTAATTCTTATACAAGGTCACTCGATTGGTTTCGACTAGTTAATAATAATTAACTGCTTTTTATGTAAAACATTTTAGGTATATTTGATTCATTATATTTTCTTAAATTGATTTATCAGTGAAAATATGATTTCATAATTTTCATTGTTAAATATTTTTATTGTAATAATTTTCCATCTACCAATTTTAGCAAGTTTGTGGTAAGATAGGTAAAAATTTCTAGAGTATTCAATCGATTTTGTTCTTTAATGTCTTAAGCTGTTGGAAACAAATCCGGTGGAATCAAAAAATTATGATTAAGATAAATTAATTTGTTAAATAAGATTGCTGTGTTAATTTTCCGGAATGAATGAGGCTATTAGTATGCATTAAATATGAGTGCAGCATAAATCTGATATCAGAAAGTCGGAATAACAAAGTGATATTTTAATCAATTCAATCAGATGTTGTTTAATGTTTAGATTAATTGGGATTTAAACCATTTATGATACGTGTTTTAGGCATAAACAAAGCTTGTAATTGTAATGTTAAACTGCAAGTCAGATAGACACGTATAATTCCATGATAACATTCTTTGATTTCATTATTAGAATTATTAGAATTATATTTAACCTATTCATAGATTCTAAGCTTTAATGACTTGCAAAATATATTGGTGAGAAGCAATTGCTTTTTCAAAATTATGCTAAGAAGCTCTTTGACTAAAGATTAAAGTTCATAAATATTTAAATCCTGATTTCTGCTTTTATTTAAAATTGAGACAAAATAGAGCTGAAATAAAGATGCTTTATTATTTGCCTCTAAATTATTTTTGAATCTGATTTTATTTACATTTCCTGGATTCGTATTATGCTATTTTGGTTTTGAGTTGTTTACAGTTTTGGGACTAAATCTTAAATTTCCAATTTTTTAAAACTTTTTTTAAAAATTGAATATTCCATGAAATAATTCCTTTAATTTCAATCAAGATGATAAAAAAGAATCTCTAGAAGATTAAAGTTTTACTGAAATTGATATTTAATATCATTCGTTAAATGATATTTGTTCATAACAATCTTAAGGAAGATCCACTCCATAATGAAATATTTCACAACTTGAAATGGTCCTAAGAATCTCATAATATAAGATGTACTCATATCAAGGGTACAATTATTTATTTGTTTCTTGGACATGAAATTAAAATACATGAATCATATAAGAACAATTATTGAAGCTTTGCGAGGGCATGATTGAAAAGAACCATTTTTTTCTTGAGATTGTAAGGATAATATGAGAATTTACTTGAGTTACTTGGTTGTTCCAATCCATGTAATTTTAATGTAAAAATAAAATACTTGGTCCTCATATAAAAATAATTTAATATTTACCGTTAGAGCTGTTCACTCTTAATTTTCCATGAGTTTTAATCGAGGTATCTTTCTTTGGTATTTTTACACTAAAGTTGTTAATTCCTCGAGCATTATAACTTCACATTGTAAAATAGATTCAGTTATATTTCTTTCGTTATTTCATCATTCTGCTTTAATGCTTTTTTAAGCATAATATTCTCTGGATTAAAATTTACCTTTTAGTTTTCATATAGTTTTTATACTAAATATAAATATCAAATAATAATATAAATACATTAAATACAATAATATGTAAAAAGATTTAACAAAAGAAAATGTGTCAAATAATTTACTTTACTATTTTCAAAAGTGAGAATCATATAATTTAAAAATCTAACAAATGAAATTTATAAGACCTTAGAATAATAACTATTATACTTTACCCAAACTGAAATGAAAAATTATATATAAATTTTTTAATTTTCATTAGAATTATTTATCCCAGTGATTATTTTCGCTCTTAAATTTCGGTTTTAAAAATATTGGAGAATAAATTTTAATTCTACAGTAGACACTCTTGGTTTAATTAAGTGTAAATAAACGCCTATAAAAAAAACAAGTTGAATTTAATCAAATTTGATGAACCCATTTTGTTATTATATAGGAAAATAAATTATATAAATCGTTAGGTGTCTGACGCTAATTATCAAATATGATTAATATAATTGTGCGTTGCATTCGAGTGAATTTATTGCCAATGATTTTAAATGTCTGTTCTAGTTATGTGTATAAGCTTAGTATGTATTTGCTATTTTTCATGAATATACTTATTTGTTAGCATCACAATGTAATAAATACTTTCATCCCATAAAAAATAATTATTTATTAAAGATTCCTGGATTTATTTAAATCTAAATATAACATAAATTAACACCCTCATTTAAAATGCCAATCTGCTTTTCAATGTTGTAATTATTCTAGTCGAATTAGATTATGGTGTTTCAAATTTTTTTAAAATTTGAAAAAGCCATTATCTGATTATTTCTATTTTCAAATCCAATATCTAATAATATTGTACTTTTTAAATGAATTTGTCACAGTTTTATTTTTTTGTCTAGTTGTTTTAATAGTATATTCGACAAATTAATAGCTTGTCTATTCGTTTCAATACGAGCTAGAATTTTTAAATTTTCAATCCCGTTTCGGCAGGTTTATGTTAAATATTTTAATAGATCATAAAAAGAGCATTAAAAAATAACTTTCTAAAAAATTTCGCGTTATATCTGAAACGTTTTGAAATATTTTGTTAATTATTAAAAAATTAAATATTTTTTCATCATTTTACGCTTCTTAAAAATCTTTATCTCGTCAATTTTGATCGTGATACGTAATACTTCAGATGTTTTTTTACTTTGTATTCCGGAACTGCATGTTTTATTTTCACGAAATTCAACTTTGATCAGAACATCATGAATTTATTAGTGGAAATTGGAGCCTTGTATCGAAACAAAAAAATTCAATTTTTCTTATGAATAAATATTTATTATATACAAATTCTGATGTGCAATCAGTATTTTATTAAATTTGACTACAAATTTGTATTTATGATTAATAAATTGTCAAATCCATTTAGTTATCAAAGTCGAAAACTGTCGTTCATCAGTAAACCGAAACATAAACAAATATGAAAAGTAAATAAAACTGTAGTTAATATTATATTGCCACATTATTGTAATCGAAAAAATTGGGGTGCAAAAGACCGAAATTTAAAATATAATGAAGAAAAAAAAATGAATTTAGAATGTTAAAAAGGCATCATTTTATGTAGAATTGACTTCTATTAATTATTTTGATGCTCGTTTTTTATAAAATTGGGAGTGAAGGGAAAATGAAATTGTTTCTTTCAAACGCAGTCGATTCATTTTTGGTAAAATAATCGTTTACAAAAGAAGAAATTAGAAAATTTATATTATTATATATGTAATAATTCAAATTATAATTATTTTATCTGTCTTCTTTAATTTGAGCAGTACTAATTCCTTTCATCGATTGGAACAAAGAAATAAATCTAAAAATATTTTTTTCATATATTGCTATATTAAAATTGTCTTATAAGAAATGAATTTTAAATATTGCTTTCTAATACTTACATTTTAACAGTATAATAAAAATATATGTATATTCATTTATACATAGGATTCTTAATTCGATGATCGAGAATAAGACGGAGAAGATAATACGATAACAATTTGGCAGACATCCATTTCCAAGATAAATTTAACTGACATTTGATTAGCTCAGTGTGCAAACTTACGAACTATTAGATAATCAGTTTTGAATCAAACTGTTTGCTTTCATTGACATGCAGTTAGTAAAACACATCACTAAGATGTGTTTTCCTTTTCCTGCAGCATTTCGAATTGGTTCTGTCTCTTTTCTTACTCGCTGCACACTATATTTAATTTTGAAATTCAATTTATTTAGTATATTTTTTTTGTTAATAATTTTTTAAGTTGCCTAATAACAGAAAATCGAATGCAATACTCTTTATTGACCGGAGCTTTTGAAATCTTTGATATTTCATAAAATTTACTGTTAAACGTTAAATGAAACCTAATAAAATGAAAGGAATATATTTTTTTAAATTTTTCAATACGTATTATTCCAGCACTTTTTTCCAACTTTTGGGTTATCCGCGATCTCATTGTCATCTCCAGTTTAACTGGAGTTGTGAAAAATTATTCTGCAAAAAAAACTGATATTGCAAAACGCGATTTGTTTACCCCATCTTTCTCTTTCTCCGTTAAATTTTGTTATGATTTGTGTTGCACTCAGGATTTTCTTTATATGGTTTCCATTCTCTTATTTACAATTTCTTGATTCAAATGTGTAATGAGCGTCATATGGTATATTACACTGGATTATTCACTTCATTTTTGAAATATGCAGGTAAAAATATAGTAATTCAATAGGAAATTGGCAGAATATTTATACATATATAAACAGCATGTAAATATATTTGAAAACAAATTATTATTTAAACTAGTCATCTTATTAAAATATAAATATGAAATAAAAAGCTTAAATAATAACTGTAGAGAAACGATTGGATTATTCTTGCAGAATAAAAATTTATTTCCGAAAATAGGGGATAAAATCAGAAAATTAAACAATATTTTTTCTAATATCTTCCTTAAAAATATTGATCATATCTCGTTTTATAAACGGTTTATATCATAAAATAGCCATAAAGTTACTTTTAGTAATTCATTTCGTACTTTAATACCTCAATAATTCAGTTTGAATTGCTCTTTAAATAGGTTGTAAATCATAAAATATTTTTTTCATTAGTGAAAATTTATAAAATTGCACTTGCTTCCATTTAACTAATAAAAAAACTTTGACCACAAGAATAATTGTTAAAGGGAACACTTATAGTTATGTGGCTCCACAAATTTATTTTTTCTGAATAATTGATTGAATTTTAATACGTAGAAAATGTGCAAAAAAATGTAAAATCATACCCAAACTTTTTTAGACTGATGCAACTTGATAATAGAAACATATGTTTTGAGATTTTGCGTGTTTGGTATAATTTTTTATGATGTAATTGAAATTTTGCTTCTGATGGAAAATCGATATTTTCTTCTTAAATTTAAAATCATTTATTACATCCTAAAAATGAAAGATAAAAAATATTTTTTTTATTACTGTTTATAAAATTATATTACTTCTGAATTGTAATTTACAAATTTTCTTTATTTGTGTGTAAATATTAAATGTAGATTAATGCTGTATAAATATTTCATTTGTTAAGGAACTGCTTTTAAAAATAGTATTAAACAAAAGAAACTAAAAATCTTTCTTTAGTAAAAAAGCGTAGATTATCTATTATTTGCAATATAAAAAAATATCAATTTTCCGAAGTTTCTCACGCGGTCGGATCGAATTATAAAAATAATAAAAAGGGAAATAAAAATGTTCTCTTCACAATAAAAGAGACCTGGAATTATCATCATTAAAATAGAAATTGCCCTCAGGTAGTCATTGGAAGTATGGTTTGCTACCTTTTTTCAGTCTTTTTATTCCTTTTTAAGTTATTCAACGGAAATGTTAGATGCCGTTTATATGAATACTTTTACTATTCATACCAATGGCTTTTTTTCTTGGATTTTGGATTTACAAATATGAAACATTTTTGTTCACGTCATGGTTGAAGATTAAAATCCTTGAATGACAGTTATAAAGGTTAGAAAATAATGTTCTGCCTGTTATGTTAAAAATCTAAAAGTTTTTTAAATGTTGACAACATTTAAAAGCGTTTCAATTCTAGCAAAAATGTTTAGATAAATTGAGCTAATAATTTTATTGGAAAAAAGATATAAATATGATGTTAAAAATTATTATAAAAGTATTTACAATCTTCTTTCTTTAACGAGTGTTATATGCAAATATATAGTATGACAGAAGACAAACATTGATTTAATATATGAATACTGCAGAAGGAAGAATTATGAGATATGATAGTGTTCAGGAGTATAACTTTACATATTGGAAAATTCTAATTTCTTTGTCCCGTATTTTCTGTATTTTTTAAAATATGTTATTGTCTTTACGCACCCAATATTATGATAAGAAAAAGTCTAGTGATAATCTAAACCAATAATATAAAACCGAGAAATTTGATATATAACTTAATCTTCTAAGAGAAGGTAAAAAAAAGAAATTCTTTTTTAATTCGTTTTATATTCATTGATTATAAATCTATTAAATTTATCAGACCCCTCACCGTTTCTTATAAAAATTCTGTAAGTGGTTATTAATCTCCAGTATTACTATAGATATCTTATTTCTTCTATTTTTATTTGGTTGTGGTTCACAACTGATAGCAGACATTTTTATTTAGCTTGATATTAAGCAATTTTTAGTAAAGGATAACTTCATGTTGAAAATAAATTAAATCTAATATTCGTTTTAAGATTCAAACTTATCTGATTACGAAAAATCATATAATTATTATTACTATTATTTATAATAAAAATTCACGGTAGATAAGATAAACTTAAACGCAATGAAACATTAAGTATAAAACGGACTATTTTAATAAACTAAGAAAATTTTGATCTAAAAGTGAATATATCATTTAAGAATATTTCAATAGAGGTAATTAATTTTTTTTTCATATTCATATATAAATTTAAAGCTGCCACGGTTAATTATAATAATAGAAATTTATTTTTTCATATTTTAGACTTAAGAACGTAAATAATTTCAAGTGAAAAGTAGGAAATTTCTCAAAAGAAATAGTTATTATTTCTGATGTAATTGGTAACAGGTAATAATAATAATAATAATAAATTTTTTTCAAGGTAAAAACTTTTATTTATTAACAAAGGATTTTAATTTTCAATTTCTAAATATATCCATAAAGATAATATTGTATATGATGGTACGCAAAATCGATGAATTATTTTATAGATACTTTATTAATTGAGTTAGTGTGTAGGAAAACGTTATGTAAACAGTGTATTGCAGCAACAAAGAGAAATATCCAAGTGGATTCATGTTATATTCATCCGAATGTAAAGACTATGGTTGTCTCGCCATGTAAACTGTTAGGTGTCAAAGCTGTTCATCAATATGGGGAAGCAATCCTTCAACATAATAAGTCATCTCATAATGTAGGAATGGTCCTCGGTATAGGAACTTTCGGTGTTAGAGCATTTTTTGAGCGCTTAAATTATTGAACCCAAAGTTTTTGTGTGTTAAAATCAGTGAATGTACAATATGTAGGTTACTTTAAAATAAATTTTCTATGTGCTCGTTTCTCTTAATGTGTATCTAATAGATGTCCATAGAAAATACAAATAATGCTGTCAGATAAGAAAAGAAAAATGAAAAGTGAGTAAATTGTAGTGGGAATGAATAATTGCTTTAAAATTAAATCGGAAGCTACTGTCGATAATGGTATCATCAGCCTGATTTTAGGTTCATATCACCAGATATGAATCTAACTGTTCTAAAGGGAAAAAAGAAAATTTCATTTTGCTTTTAATCGAAAGATCCTCCACGGAGAGACTGAGCTGCAAATTGATTTACAGTGAATGACCATTAAAGTGAAAGCCGTTAAAATTTCGTTGCTGAACCCTTTTTTCTTCGATTTGAAAAGCTTAAAATTTGGAGTGAAGGTTCTAAGAGCTCTCTCAAAATTTTTCTTTCTTTATAATTTATATAGTTTAAGGTAGAAAAATTTAAACATTTTATTGAACAGTAATTTAAATAAAAAATTCTTACCTAAATTAAATTATGGCTCTCATCTTATAGAGCTATGTTCCAGATTAGTAGTTTGAATTTTGGAAAATTATTTTGTTTAAGTGGAATAATCGCGAAGTAAATCAAAAAATGAATCAAAGAAGTAAATTTATTTTCAATTAAATTAAATATCTTTATAAGTCTAATGCTGTTTTTTCAGCTCATGGAACTTCCACATCAGTATTAAGCATTTTATTTTGAAAGCGCTGAAGAAAATGAAGATTGGCAGCCATTCAAGTTCGGGTCATAGACTCAGAAATTGCTTTTTCTTATTCATTTTAGTATAGGAAAATAAAAAGAAAATCACTAAAATACGATATCTAAAATTGAATACTAAAACAATTTTATTAAATGTTATTTTGTTTATACGGTTGCTTACATCAATGGGATGTGAAATTTTTCGACCAATAACCGTAAACATGCACATTCATAAAATTACAATTTTGAAGGGTTTTTTAAAAGTCTTTTTAAATCTCCTTTTTTTATTATATTTACTAATAAATATTTAATAATCCTGGAAATAATCTTTGATAATGAAAAAAAAATTTTCATTAGCATAGATTAAGAATATTTTTTCTTCATTCAGAAGGTAATGAGAATCATATATTTATAAAATACATCGTTTTAAATAAAATGAATGAAAACTTAATGATCTAATGACTTTTTTTAAATATGTAATATCTATAATAAAAAATTTAAAATCGTAAACCATTTGTTTTTACGCCAGAATAGAATTTATTTTTAATTTGATGTGTTTTTAGTATGGAAAGTTTTATTGTAGAATACGTAAAGGTGCTAAACAAAAAATTACTTACTACTAATATTGCTATTCTAATGTATAGAATAATTGTAATATTTTTGTGTTATTATTATTTTGGGGCTTTTTATTTAATAGAAATCTTAAAAAATTAGAGATCATTTTCATTTGAATAATTTCACCTGAAAGGTTAACTAGATTGGGAGTTATGTCAAGATAATAGTGAGAAATGCTTTTGCTCATTTTATTTATGGATTCTTGGAAATGTTTGAGAGTCTAAAAAATAATTTCCAATTTATCAAGCAGTCTAAATGCTGAAAATAATTGTTGGAGTAGAATATTATATTATCTGGAACTTATATTTTTTTAATTTTGAAAATTTCTAATTTTCATAATGAAATAATTGCAGGAACTTATAATATGCGAAATAAAACATATTCGAAAAAATTAAAATCTTTATTCAATTAAATTTTGATTAAATGTTGTTAATTATTATGTAAATATTTTTGTCATTTTCAATTTATGATTCATGCCGCAAAGATAAATTAGTATGTATGTTTTTTTAAAGCATTGTTTTTCAATCTGCTGGCATTCATACAGGAACAAATATAATATTTGCAGTGATTGACAGCAATTCGAATTGACTAATGAATATATTTATTTAATGCCCTACAAAATATTTTTAAGTTGTACATTATTCTAGCTTAATTATCAGTAATCAGAGTTGAAGGATTAATTTTTGCGAAGCTGAAAATATATAATGAAGTTTTAAGGTTTTAAATAATCTCACTTAAATGATTAGGTACAAAAATTTTATATAAATTTTAGGGATGTATTGAAATTAGAAATTTTCTGATTTATTATATAATTCATATAATTAATATATTACTTTAATTATTACCTAAGTAGTCTTGAGAATGTTATTATAGTAATTTATTATATAGTAAGTTCTTTTTTTATATAGTAATTTATATAATTAATATATTACTTTAATTATTACCTACGTAGTCTTGAGGATTTTATTAGAAAATACTCTGCGCATATAGTTGCTTTTAGAATCCTTAAACTTGTCAGTTAAATGTACTATATGCCGAATTTTATTTTACATAAAAGAAGATTTTATTTCCAAAATTTAACTGGACGCCTACTATTATAGTCTTTTCGAATTTTCGGCGAAATAAAAATTAAATAAAATAGAAAAGAAAATATAACATTATCCATGACTGTCATCTCACTTACGTTTGCTTTTGAAACCTTTTCAACGAAATAAAAGAAAGATTAAAAAATCTCGTTATACGGAACGGAATTAACAAAACAAAATTTAGAGAGAAAAACTGCGTTTTTAAATTGAAATTTTCCCTTTTATGCCTGTGAATTTTCAGGGAGGACTTAAAAAATTTCGATTATTATTTAACTATACCTTAATCAGGTCGACAGAAAATTTTGCTTTCTTCAAGAATTAAGCTTTTTTTCTTCGCTTATAACAAATTAATAATTTCAAAACAAATTAATCAATTTAATTCACACAAATAAATCTCCGGTTTCTACAGCTTTTTACAAACACTTTTGAGAATAGCTGTCTAGTTTCTAAGGACTAAAAACAAAATCTTAGAATTTATAGGCAAGTTGAATCTAGTTGAAAAAAGAATTTCTATAATGATGCAAAAGCTTTTCACACCTCGATTGGACCTGGTAATTTCTACAAAATATTTTTATCAATAATTTATACCTAACTTTCAGTTTACATGAAAATGGAAAAAAATATCGGTTAGATTCATATCTGATGCGAAATAATACAACAGCCAGATTATCTACAGATACATTTTCCTATTTTTCTTCGTTTTATGGTTCAAAAATTTACTGTATAAATTTAATACTTTCATGTTCCAATGGCACCATATTCGAGCAGAACGGTAATTGTTGTACTGCAACAATGAATTAATATCATCAATATGATCCATAATAAAATGGCATTCTAACTTTAATATAACTGAAATTTATATTCAATGAGAAACTGATAAAAATACCATTCCCAGTAATTTCCGTGTTCTATTTTATTTACATTAACTGTGGAAAACAACAAAAATCAGGCTTATATGATATAATATAAATATGTAAGGTACGTGTAGTTTCTAAAGAAAAATTACATGAAGCCGTGCAGATATGAAAGTTTTAAGAAATATTTATGTGAATTATGCTTGAAAAATCAGTGGTATGTATTTTTAGATATTCGGCATAAAAACCATTTAATATTTTTTTTCTTGGTAAATTTTTAATTTTTTATTATTTTTATTTATTTATTTATTATTTTTTAGAATGATCGTTTTCGAATTGTTGACCATTAAGTTAACAAAAGATACACAATAAGCAAAAGAAATTAACAAAAGATATAAGGTACAACAAAAATTGTGATACATTTGAATTGTTAGTAAATGAAATAAAATTGCATTAGTCGTCTTGCAAATTTCAAAGTGTAAAATTTAATTCAATCCACCTTTAAACCTTTTATTACATTTAACAGGTTAAGGGCCCAGAAGTCTTTCGGAGTGAATAATAGTTTTTACTGAATTTACGTTTTTTTTTTGTGTTATCAGTTAAAAAAAAATGACTAATGGTGTCTGACTACCTGACGTAGACAAGCTGAATGAACATAACTATGGAACGTGGAAAATTCAAATAAAAGCGTTCTAGTCTATAATGATTTGTGGTGTTACATGAACGGAACAGAAGAATGCACAGAAGAGAACCGTAAACATGGGCTAATAAAGAGGCTAAAACCTTAGCAGCCATTCAGCTGCATTTTTTACCTAGCCAGTTGAATCACTTTAAAAAGACCGAAATGTCGAAAGAGGCAGGGATGCACTCAAAATGACTTTTCAATCTTCTGGACCGATAAAGACGGTAACCCTCTATAAGCAGCTGTTAAGAATGAAAAAGACCCCGAACTTCACAATAACAGAACACATAAGCGCGTTCATGGGTATTGCGGAGCTATTGGCCGAGGCATGGTTAGCCATCGATAGAGCTAATGTGCATAGTGTTACTCAGCTCATTACCCGATGATCTCGAAAGCTGCAGTGCAATTGAGTCCTAAGTGCCAACTTTGGACATCTTTGAAAATAGATTAAAAGAAGAAGGGGCCAGACAACTGAATAAGGATAAAGACGGCATGTCGTCAATCACTGAAACACCGCATTCACATCGAAAGCGAAATTGAGCGAGGTACGTGGATAGTTCTTGAAACATAAGATTAAATTTTATAATTGCGGAAAGCAAGGACATTTTAAAAGGGAATCAGGTTAGCTAAGAATCGACATTGCCAAAGAATACCTGTCGAGAGATTTCATTAATCTTTCTGGAGAAAGAAGGCATTCGCAAGCAACTAGCCATGGAACCTACACCGCAGCACAATGAAGTTGCAGAACGCGCCAAGAGAACGCTGATAAGAAATGGCGCGATGCATGATGGTCCAGGGTCAATTACCCCAATCTCTATGGCGGAAGCAGTTAATGCCGCTAACTTCATCAGAAACCGATGTCCGTCCAAAGCTCTAAACGACAACCGACCTATAGAAGCATGAACAAAGGCGAGAAATCCTATGCCGGATTCTTCAGGGCGATCGGAGGTAGAGTGATTGCGCTTGATAAGACCAGAAAAGAGGCAAGTTCGAACTGAAAAGTGATTTATACATTTTGGTTGGTTACTGGCAAGAATAAAAAGCATACCGCCTCTGGAAATCTGGAACGAAAACCGTCATAAAAAGAAGAGATGTAAGATTAATAAAGACGGTAAACATTATCGAAAAAAGAACTGGAACCAGTGAACGAAACCGATGACAACTTCGATGAACCGCTGAGGAAGATAAGAACGAAGCGGAAAATTAGGAAGAGCCCGATACAAACAACTCTTCAGAGAGGATCCGGCAGACTAAAGATGGACAGAACTGGCAAAAGAGGCACTCCGAAGAAGATTTATAACACCAAACAAGGAAAGACAAAACCTCCAAATATCCAAAAACAAAAACTCTCGTTATCATGCATGTTTTTAATGATCCGGATTCAAGAATATTCTCGAAACCCCTACATGGGCCGGTATTCCTTAGCGCGCTTTGTTCGGTGCAACCCCCCCTTGTAACAATATTGATTTGGCATACTATTTCACCCGGGATGTGATGGAACAAAAGAAAGTTTGCGTTGGATGAGTGGACGGATATTTTAACTAAATTCCTGGCGACGAGCAAACGTAATAAATGTATAAAAATGCTAAATATTGGAAACAATAGAAGAACGAGAAGGAAATTATGAATGAAACGACGGACACCCTACGAGGTGTTAGAAGGATAAAGTTAACCGTTAACTCCGTTAACAAAAGACACGGAAAGCAAAAGAAACTAACAGATAATGTAAGACAAAAAATTGTGATGCATTTGTTTGGTAGCAAATGAAATAAAATTGCAGTAGTCGCTCTTGCAAAGTTCAAACTGTAAACATATAATTCGATCCACTCTTAATTTCTTACTACATTTAACATTATTATTATTATTATTATTATTATTATTATTAATTGTTATTATTTATATTTTTCTGTGAAACTTTGGGGTTTTAATATAAGATATTTTATAAAATGATTTTGAAGTTTTTTTAGTCAGTTGTATTTTTTCAAAATGATCCTTTTTCTAGCCATCAAAGAGAATCCATTAACGTCTGGTTACTTTGCGATCGAGAGAATATTTATGCCTTATTAATATAATAAATGTGCTTATTTCTTTTATTAATATTTGATTAATAATTTTTAGCCATCTAATTTTGGTCATTTTTCACATACAATATTCCTTTGAGGTAAAGATATTATATTTTTCGGTGTGTGCTTTTACGGGTGAAGATTTTTTTGAAAATGGTTATTAAGTGGATGAAAATTGAATCCGAGCTGGGCAGCAACATTTTGAAATACTAATGATTGCTTTTAATCGATTTCTTCGGATGAAAATGAGTACATCTTGGTTTTACCGCAATCCATGGTTTATTCATGAATAATTAAAAAATTATTAGAGATTCAGAAAAATATAATGTGAAAACCCTTAAAAAAAAAGTGTTGAGTTTTTAGCGTATTTCAAATTCCTTTTATATCTGGTGTATAATTAAACATAAAATAATTGTTAAATTTTTAATTTTTTTTAGATTAATTTAGGTCTGCATTTCCAATTTAATGCATATTCATTGATTTTATTTTTTAATTTCTCTATTATTTCCTTTGATGAATTCCTTCTGGTTCTAATTTTTGTTTACACTGGAGCTAACGATTTATGTAGAAAATACAGTAATTTATTTATTACAAGTTTTCCAGGCGGTGTATATTATTTCCAAGAAACTGTTGAAGCTGGAAAATTACTGGAAAAATTTTATATAAATGAAGATATTTTGAGATCGAGATAGACAGTCTTGATTATGAAAGGGTCTGAAATTTGATTTAAATTTAAATAGAAGATGATGAAATGGATCTATTATTAGACAAAATAATATTGAATTTATAAGACAAAAATTAATTTTTTTTAGTTTTTACACTCATTACCGTTGCAGATCTTCCTCTTTTAAAATGATTACTTATAATTCTATAAAGTGATGTAAAATTTTATTTTTTTCTTAAAATTTGGCACAAAGTTTATAGAAATTGAATTTTTTCGATTTTACATTTCTTGGCTTTCTTCGCATAGTTACGAATTGAATTTTTGAAAATGAATATCCTTATTTATTCTTACATAAATTAGGCTTTCATTAAGAATTTTTTAATACATTTTAGCGTAATAATTTTTATTTATTTAATCAAGAAGCATTATGACGAAAAGTGCACTCCACAAAATCCATATTTGAAAAATATGAATAATTAGATTGATGCTTAATATTTCAGTCTTACAAAATTATTTGAAGAATATTGCATGTTATGCATATGAAATGTTTGCAAAATTTCTCCTTGTCGCTCACATTACTTCATATTTATTTATCTTCCTTCATGTCTCAGGTTTCAAAATTCCTCCGATCGTCAAGTCAGCGATCGACTGACTGTCTGTGTTAATAGCTGGAAAATCGGCAAAACCTTTGAATGTCGAATCAAAATCGTTCGGGGTCTACATTTATGCGGTTTTCAGAAACTAATAATTGTGCGAGTGAAGAGATGTTATAAATAGTTGCCATCTTTATTTTGAAGATATTTTCGCATCAACAAAATACTTAATGATTTTCAATGTTTTTATAAGTTCATTCATTAGGTTATGAATAATGATCGCATTGAGTATATTTTTTGCACATATTCATTTGCTATTTTGAAAGGGGAAAAAGAAACAGTATTTTCTAACGATTCAACAATAACAGTATTTTCTATAATCCAACTATTAATTTCCTCCCTAATATCAAAAAAAACTTTTTAAATTTAAAATCTCTGTGCAAGGCAATCATTTTCAGCATTTAGGTGAATTTAAACCAAAATCTTGATTACGCTACCCTTATCTTTTCTTTCGGCTGTTAAACAAATCTCATAAAAATTTTAAATAATACCTTTTATTCACAATCATGAAAGAGCACAAACAAATGGTTCTCCATTGGAGTACTTTAATTTTTGAATTTATCATAGAGATTTTTTCCTTAAATTATCGAGTTCCTGGAAACAGTCCAATATAAGAACAACTTGAACATTATTCTGTGTTGGTGAGGGTTGATATTGATTCAACTGCAGCTTTAATTCTCGTAAGAATGGTAAAAGAAAGCTTACTTGACCTTTTTTGACAAAAAATCCATTATGAAAATATAATCGTTTCACAAATTATATAGTTTGAATTTTTCAATGTATAGCTACTAAGAAGCAGTGAAAAGTCGTCGAGTAAACATTTTATGAATCAATTGTTTTTTGTCAATATTTTGAACATTGACTGTTTAATAACGCCCTGGTTAATTGGAAATTATTTAATCAAAATATCGCTTTATCAAAAAGGAATTCGTATCTTCATATTACTATTTTTATAATTCTTTTCCACTTTCATTTTGAAATATCCTAAAACATTTTATTTGTATTATTCGTTGCAAAAGTATAATTTATTTAGTATTTTCATTAAATTTGTTAAATAAGGGGGAAATTGAATTTAAAATTTTTTTTTGGTCAGTTTATTTTATTTTAAATGTTATGAACAATTTTGATATTAATTTCTGAGAGAAATAATTTCTATATTGGGGCAAAGAAAGTAGTAAAATTCAATAATAATTGGTTCACTTGTTATTGCGTTTTACATATATTGTTGTTAATAATTAACGTTTTGATTAGAAACAATTAAAAGTAATTAAAAATTAGAAACAATTTTTGGAAAGTAATTTTACTAAATTCAAAACGATGATGTCTTTCAGAATATTTAATTATATTACATTTCAACATTGTTTTTTTTAAAAGATTTTTCCTACGTAAAGAATTTTAAGCATTAATGTAAGCGGACTCGTCAGTTATAAGATTAAACGGTTGCTTACAGATTAGAAACGTCATCCCTTGGCAATAATGTTGACTATTTTGTATAACATAATGCCTCATTCATAGAGACATTTTCACTTTTTGTATCTGATAAATTTGCCATTTTCTTATGTATTAAACTAAAAAAATATAATATGTACAATAGTTCACTTGAGAGTCATTTTCATAAGTAGTTATACCATCTTTTACGTCCATCATTATGTATCATTTCTTATAAAAAATCACTAACTGCGCTTAGGAGTCTCTGAGAATATAAATCGTATAAACAGTGCAAGTACAATAATTCAAAAATTCGAATATTGGTGCTATTTGCTTTGGTGCCCTTTTTAAAAATTTAAAATAAAATTTTATGCATGCAAATTGTTTTGTTGTTAATCAAAAGAAATTGAAGAATTCCAAAAATTTTAATATACTAGTTTATAATTTTTTCTTTTTATTAAATAAAGTAAAAAGTGATTTATGACAAAGCATTCCAATGTTTTAAATTCGCTGTTTAAAATATAAATTTATGAAGATAAAGAAAAAATGAATTTTCAGAGGAAAAATTAAGGCAGTTTTATAATATTAGAACGTTAATGGTTAGAATTATAGCTGAAATCAATAATTACTAAAACCGTATGTAATGTGTCACCTGCGTGACTTTATAAAATTGGAAAGGTATAATCAATAGCAAGCACTAAAAATAGAGGACATGAAATAGGAAAATAAAATTCCATAATTAACTATATAACCAGGAATTCCATTTTATGGAACAGGATTCTATACATTCTCCATTTATACAACAGGATTCTAGAAAATGACCCATGCATGTAATCCTTTTAGTAAACAAATAAGATACAATTTTAACTTTTTGGATATTAGAAGTTATAAAATATTTTAGACATAGATGGAATTTGCGTCATATGTCGATGTATAATTATAAATATGTTTCATCGGGCTATTTTACATCCTGCAACGACGATCTTTTTCCGCGATGAGATAAACAGCCGTTAGCTATCAGGATAATCGTGATGGAAAGCAGATACCAACAAAATTTCGGAATTATATGCTTTTCACTATTGGTTCATACCTTTCATACGGCAGTTTGATTTATTTATCTCATGCTGAGTATTAAAATTTTTAAAAATCGTCTGCGAGGCTATGGAAAAAGTAGTTTATTATATAGATTTGAATTGTTCTATTCCTAATCTCGCCTGAAAGTGCAACTTCGTCATAGTTTATTGAGGAAGTTGGTAGCGGCAAACTCTCTTGTGCAACTTTTGTCAATTTTTAATTACTTATTGTTACTTTTACATTTATTTTATCAATTTTTAGACAAAGTAATCATCATGAAACCATAAAATTACTGTCATAATCATGAAATTAATTCAGATGCTTTAGTAGAATATAAAATCTATTTTAATTTTACGATAATATTAATTCATTTATCTAATATTAAATAAATTCAAAATTATACTGTATATTATAGATTTTCTGATAGATTATATTATATGTAATGCTGTAAGAGTAGTTTTATAATAAATTAAGCATAAGTGACTAGTAATGATTTAAAATTTTCATTGCCATTAGAAATCTATTGATTGGAAATGGCATGTAATGACTTTATTGAAACCTCTTTAAGTATTTGTGTATAGTTTTACATTACTTGCCATGGAATTATTTTGAAGTTAAATTATTTCTAAAAAAACTATTTGCTAGAAAAGAAATAAGTCACTTTATATTTAGGATAACTTTTTTTTAGTAAAGAAACATAATTTTTCTATCATTAAAGTAGACAGCTTCTAGTTCATGAAAATTTAAACCGGGAAATTCATTTGTATTTATCAAAACGAAAAAATTATTCCATTTTTTTTAGTGAATTATTTCCTTCTTAATTACACTAAACGTCTAATACATATATTATTGTCCTTAACTAATATATCTCACTTTTTTGTTTTAAATTTTCTTTTTATTTTTAATTTATTGCTACATTAGTTTCTCTCTCTCTGTCTCTCTTTTTTGTAATAGCAATGTCACGTTAGAATTTCCTTTATTTTTAAACCTTTACTGAAGTTTTAATGTAATAATAACTTCTGTAATTAAATAATATTCGCCTCCTAGTTTTTTCAGTTTTAGATGCTAAGAAAGGATTTGTCCTGTAATCGGAGAATCAGATTACTTTTTTCTATTAGGTTGAGTGCGTAATATTGCGCGAGAAAGAATGATTCAAGGGAATCATACGTTTAGCGTTCAAATTGAGTTAAAAATAGGTTTTTTTCTATTATTTCGGTTTTTTTATTTGGTTTTTGAGGATTATTTTATTCAAGTGTAAAGTCATCTGAAGAAATGTTGGTATCAAGAAAATAAAAAATAACTAAATCATTTTTAAATTTTTTTTACTGGGAATCTTCCTTAGGTAAAGGAAAATTGATATGATAAACGGGAATTTAACTCTCACAGAAGTTGTTCTCTTCCGATTATAGTGCCAAATGAATACATCTCTTTAAATACCAAACCGTCAACATGGGTCCTCGTTTCGACTTTGTTTTATTCAAAAAGGAATTCCGGGCACGGTTCCTAATGAAATGAAAAGCGGAATATTTACAGTCGGTTGCGAATGTGCTTGCTTAAATATCGCCATTGAAATTTACTTTGCTCATTCGTTTCATGCAAATGAATTATCGTTTTATACGTTCTACAGCTGTCGTCTTCCAATGCAGTGCCCATGGAATGAAATACACAGTAGAAAAATCGAAGATTTTCGTAGTTTCATTATCAAAACAATGTTTTTGTTTCTGATAATTAGCCAATGACGAAAATTTCATCAGAGTGGGCCTGACATAAATATTCTGCAGCATATTTGAGAATGATATAATCAAAATTGTTTCCCCAGATATAGAAAAATTTATATTTATAGCCCAGCACATATTACTCTGTTAACTTATGTATAAATAATGCAGGTGTATAATATAATTTGGTATATGTTGTAGTATATAACATGGTATATAATACAATATAATATATTAAATTGGAATTTGTATTTCTATTAAATTTAAAAAATTTTTAACAAAATTGTTTACGTGGGAAGGAAAAAAATTGAGAAAACACGTGAAGGGAATCAAGAATAAGAGAAAATAATATATAACTTGCTTAAAATTTTTAAGCAAGAATCTTGGTTTATTGTATAAATTTATTTCGCCTCCAGCAAACTATAAGTTTAATATTATAATAGTTACTGCAAAGCAGATATTGTCTTAATGATTGGTTTTCATGAACCAAAAAAATAATAATATATTGTCTTTATAACAAAAAATATAGTAGGTTTATTTTTTAAAGTTTGGTTAAATGTGTTATTAGTTTCATTATTTTATTGTTCTTTCTTTTACTTTTCATTGCAATAGGATTTAGAAGAAATACACTTATATTAAAAGAAATAATGAAATTATGCTTAATTGACTATCTTGGTATAAAAATTAGAACATTCATGAATTTTATTCAAATATCATAACTTTTAGGTCTCTTACTTTCCAATTTATACAATGTATTAATATTAGCCAACTTGTTAAATTCAGCTGAAATGTTATTTATTAATGTTGATTCCAGGAGACGTTATGGATGAATGCTTTCTCTTCATATAGTTCCTTTGATAATTCACATACTGATAAAAGGATATTTATTTGTATTTGAATAATTTATTTACTTCGGAATATATTTCAGCTCCCTCTTTTTGGAGAAAAGCTTGGAACGATAGGTTAAAAACATTTAATATTCGCTTGTAGTAATAAAATTGCGTAAAACATTTATTTCATAAACATTTTACGAAAAAATTATTTGAGATTTTTATTAAATATCAAATTAACAATATTTGAAAGTTATAAACAGTTACAATTATACTTTAAAATATTATTATTAAGAATTAATAACAGGAATAGTTACCTTTCGTGTTATTTATACAAAAATATGTGCATGAAATTCTAAATTATTTATATTTTATGTATAATATTTAAATTAGTATTATATGTATTTATATTTAAATTAGAAATACAGATGTATTTCACAATAATAATATTTAAATTAAATAATATTTTATTTATATAACTCATACATTTTATATGAGTTTAGAGCTATTTCTAATAAATTAATTTTGGGATTGAATGTCATGAATAAAGTTTTTAAATACTGATATTTCCTTTTGAAAATCAAATTATTTAATTTCACTTGTTTGCTCAAATAGATTACCAGTGAAATGCTATAAAACTGTAGCTTTGAAAAGTTCGGTTTTCCCTCTATACGTCAATTTGGGTTTACAATAATCCTCTTAATGATTTTCATTGTTCAAAGGCAAATTATTTCCAAGGTGGTTCTGCGACTCTTACATTAAAAAACTATGAATGACTAATCAAAATATATATAATTTTTTTTTATTTTAAAAATTTTAGTCTAGTTTAGAGCTGATGTCTGTAAATGATTATAGGGTTTTTAAGAAATATTTTTATTTTTCAAGTAAATTTACAAATACTAAAACCTTTTATATCATTAAAATTTTTTTCTATTATGAAATCGAGATTTTACATATGTTTTTGGATTAGATTGTATTAATTCAAAAAAATAGATTTAAAAAAATACTGAAAATTTTCTTTATATTTATATTTTCTTTACTCAGAATGAAAACTTAAAAACCTGTTTTTTTTCATTTTACTTCACAAATTATATTCATATTTATGAATTTTAACAACTTTGATGGACTCAAATAATGATGGATCTGATTCTTCATCCTGTTTAAATCACAAATTCTAGAGTTTAAATTGTTATTTTATAATTCTGTTTCGTAAATTTAAACAGATTTCTGTCAGTTAAATCTTTTTCTTTAAAATGTGTGGAAAATTTCTTTCGCATAAAAAATTCGTGTTTTGCTCATAATATCAAAAAATGAAAATAAAAATAAAAAGTATGACAAGTGGAAAGTAGATGATAATGATGGAAATTATGTAGTACATTTCAATGAGTTTCAAATTAAAACGAATTTAAATTATCAGGATTAATAAAAAAAACATAGAATTTACTCTTCTCAGTAAATTACACAGTAATTTACATTAATACTCAGTAAATTACTCAGTAAATTACATTAATAATAGTGAAATTAATTAATTAATTAAATGTAAAGGCAAACATCACATGTAGCAATTTCACATTATTTTTATTATCATTTTGATTTGATATTTCGATAATTTTAAACCGTTTTAGATGGTTGTAAAGTTTCTTCAAATCTTAAATGATTATAATGATCACATTCTAAGTGAAATCTCTATTTAGGAAAAATTAAACTTAATTTGCTTTTGTTATCAGCATATTGTAATTTAAAATTTACAGTAGACTGATAAATTATGATTTTTAATATAATTTGGCGGAATGTAACCTGAATAATGTTTCATGTATATATATATGAAATAAATATAATAATAATTAAGTCATATATAGGTATAACATGTATTTCTTGCTGTTCAAGTTTTTTCTAATACTTATTTAAATATTAATATTGATATTTGATCGTTCTAAAACCAGACGTCACGATATATTTCTTTTTAAAGATATTGGGAGTCAAATTATATAAATATTCTGTTTCCAAGGGATTATTTCCATTGAGAATTAAATTCCATTAATTAAGGACATAATTTTCTAGGTTAATATACATCTGTTATATATCTAAGTAGAATAATCATAAATAAAATATTTTCCCCACGTACAGGCGTATCAGAAAAGGAAAAACATTGATTAAATCCTTTTTTACATATATATATATTTCAATCAAGAATATCCTCTTTTTTACTATTTAAACAATCATCAATGTAATTCATATTTTGAATAATTTAAAATTTTGACCAAATGGATTTAAGAGAACTTTTAGAAATTATAATATTTTTTATGAATCTTTTTTGCATTTTAATCTTTTACATTTTCAATTTTTGTAGTTAATAAAAAAAGTTTCTTTATGAAGATAATAGAATAAAATGTTTAAAAAAGTTTTGTTTTATTGATATGCAGTCAAATAGTAACTTGGTTCAAAAATATAAATTATTTTAAATTATTTATAAGAGCGAAAAAGGATTATTTGTTTGCACGCGAAAGATTTTTTAAAAATTTCAAATATTAATAAATATACTTAAAAATAATTTTACTTTTAAAGGAAATATTATAAATTATTGTATTTTTTAATATATTTGAAAATTTCCATCATTTTGATTAACATAATCTTAATTCAAAATATAATAATATTTGTAAATGTTGCATAAGAAATTACTAAGCCAAATTTTTTTAAGTCTTGACATATTTTAAATTTTATCGTTTTCCTTATTCGCGGTTTTTGTAATATGTGCAATAAAACATTTCCTGTGATTCGAAAAATTTCTTATAAATTAATTTATGATATTTTTGAAACTATTTGATTTTAAAAAATTATTATTTTATTTGCTATGGATGCTTTTGTATTTAATGCGTTTTATGTGCAGTTTTGAAAACTTTTTTAAAAAAATCAATAATAATAACAGATTTAAGTAACTCAGTGACATGTTGACTAAGCATAGAAAATCTGAAATGAAAATATTGACTAAACCACACATTGAAAGGAGAAGCGGCTCTTCATAATTATCCACGTGTGATAACTGAGGATAAAGATTGGAATAAGTGATCTGTGAAAATCAACTGGAGAAACAGCGAGCAATATAATCTCGAACGCACTGTTTAAAGCCATTATAAATTATACCAAAAAAGAAAATTAAAATGAATAGGTAATAAACGTACAAATATTTGAATGGATTTTGGATAAATAATGGTAAAATGAAGATTTATGGAATAATGGATGAAAAATAATGGCAAGTGAATTCTGATATATACAATTAAATTAAAAATAAACACAACGATGACTTAAATCGGAATAAGAACAAATTAAAATGTGATCGAAAGAACAGGAGGTCAAGAAAAAAAATTAAATAGAAAACAGCAAACATCAAAGGTCTTCTATTTTTTGTTTAATTTTTCAGAGTTTTAGGTTAATGAGAAAAATTCAAGAATCGTCAAAAAAATTGTTAAGAAAGAAAAACCAAAATTTAAAATCCCAGAAAATGTAGTGCCAAGCCCACTAACATTCATTATTCATAATTCAATTAACCTATTTTTGACCTAACTACAAAGTTCAAATGTGTAAGAAAATAAATATATAAAAGATGATTTGACCAAATGATCTGATCAATGCAAACGAAACAAATGTAAAAGCGAATCACCTGGAAATCAAAAATGTCATATTGGAAAGTGTCAACTAAAAATAAAATTGAAAAACCAAATAAAAATATGGAAACTCTGTACCAGTATTACTAGGCTCAAAAAACCGTTCAGAGGAATTAAATATTCGATAAAATGTCTTTTTAATACTGGCCATAATATCTTCTAATTGATTCATGACTTTTGCTAAAATTTTTTCGAAGTTTTTTTATTGGACAGCAAAAAGTTCGCATAAATTTTAGAGAGTGGGTGAAAAAAGTGACAAGTGAAATCAGATCGATTTGAATAACTGAAGATAATACAGCCGAAAAGATCAAGAAATCAGAATATTCCGCAATGATTAGAATTTGTAAAAGCAGTTATTGTTAGAGTTCAATCAAGGAACTTTCCACTGTAAAAGTAAATTTGGAACTACGTCAGATTAATGATGAAACAGATAATTTTAAAATGTAATTTGATAAAGGCAAGAAAAGAGCAAAATAACAGGCAATTAGTCCATGAAATCAATGCTGTGGAAATAATGATGGCTATATCAAAAGCAAGTACCAGAAAAAATTATTATAATATTAATAGCTTATCCGAATTGGAAAATTTGCATATAATTTTATCATCGAATCCTAAATTTATCCATAACTGAATTCAATAAATGGCAGGTGCAATTTTAAATCCCGACAATATGGTAATGAAATGTAAACAGAATGGAACTGAAATAGCAGAAGAAATAAGACCAATAACCTGCCTTTCAAACATCTGTAAAATTACGAGGAATGCTGTATCGAATGTCCTACATAAAATGTTTGAGAAATGAAACAATATAAATAAATTAAAATGGAAACAAAAGAAAATACAACAAGCAATGACAAAATTTTAAATGACGCATAAAAAATATTATAAAAACCCGAAAAAGGAATTAATGTAAATTTGCATTGTAAACAATGGACTAATGATATCTTTAAACATATTGGAAAAGCTTGAATTAACGATATGGATCTGGCAATTTATGGAAAGAATGCTGAATAAGCAGAAAGTAAAAATTATGTTTGACAGATGGCGAAATTGAAACAGTGATATGTTCTTCGAAGAATTTCATATTTGCTTGGCAATAGAAAGAATAACAATAAGGTATAAGAAAGTTTGTGAAAAAATAAAAACAGCGGAATGGTAAGCCGAATATATGGAAAAAAAATTGTCAGAATCAAGTTGACGTCTAATTATGAGAAAAAAAAATAATTGAATTTTGCCGATACACGTGATATAATCCTAAAAAAGAATGGAAAAATTATCAAAGAAAGAAAACCTGCCTTCAAAGTGAATGTTGAGGAAATATCTGGACAAGAACTGAGCGAAGAAAAATATAAATATTATGTATACCGCTATCAAAGCAGAAATTAACAATAAACATTAAAGGTAACCGACAAACAAAAAATGGTATGAGAAACAAAAATAAAATTTAAACACAAATTTCGCCAATAGTGCCCGGATCAAAAGTATACACTTTCGAAAATATGCAAATGCACAGGCTTCACGGAAAGGAAAAGTTAAAAATCCGTAACCGGAAAATATCGAATAAAACAGGAATAAAAATAAAGTCTGGCGTAACAGTTAAAACGTAGAACGAAATCCAAATCAACAAAGCTGACTTAGCTGCATTTTATTGAAATTAATAAGATCACACTAACAGGACTCGAAACAAATAAAAACTTATTATTGATAACTGTGATGAAGAAAAAGGAAACGATAGGAAAAGAATTGGCGATTTCATATTCAAATCCGAAGTAATAGAAATAATACTTATGAATATTTCATCAAAAATATTTTAATTGATTAAAATAAAGGAATTACTATAAAAAATGAAAATATTAATATGTATAAAATACTAATAAAATCAAAATTCCAAAAAGAATGATGTACCAAATAATGGTCGATGCCTAAATGTCTGAGGTCACCGGTTCTTATAGAATTAAAACTTAGAACTGTTTACCCATTTGACATTATTGTATATAACTGTATATTTTCACATTACATGGAGTAATGTGAAAATGTGGAGTATACATTATTATTACACATACATTGTATACTGATTTACATTTTTTTAATATCATTCTCATATAATTTGTATTGCTAAATTATGTAACATGTATGACAGTATTAAAATTTTTTTTTTCAGTTATGGACTGAAGAAATTGTTAAGTTAGCATACAATATCAATCAGATGAATTTGTCAACCACGAGGTTTCTTGAAAAGGCGCATACGAAATTGACATTAATGACTGACAAAAATGAAAAGATTCCCGTAAAAAATATCATCAAAATGTTCACACAAAACAAAGACGACAGAAAAAAGGTTGAAAAAGCTTTGGAAGCTGCCGGTTTGCCTTGTGGAAAAAACGATGCTTTGCCCGTGCAGAAATTTACGTTCGAAGATTTCTTCAATTTTTATAAGCATCTCGCAATGAGGACGGAAGTTGAAAAAATTTTCGAAGAATTGTAAGTATAGATTATATATATTTTAGATTTTTTCATTTAAATTCTACTGCTATAAGAAAATTTTATACGAAGTGTTCTCTCGGAGCACAACGCGATTGAAAATTTATTTTTACTATGTTTTTTTATATCAGTTAAGTATCATTTTATTCCAGTTTTAAAAGCATGTTTACGTATATTAATCTTTGGTGTTCAATGAACATTCAAAAACAAAATATAAAATGCGACAAAAGAACAAATAGAATTTGAAAGAATAATTTAATTTTAAAATTATCCTACAAGATTTATTTCATTTCTTGATATTAATTTTCTCTGAAACCTACTTTATTATTTTTCATTTCGAGTTTTAATCTGATTCACTGTTAAGGTGAACTCTTGATTTACATTCTTTAAATAGGCGAATAATATTCCATACATTCAAAGAAAAGTCTAACGTTTCACAATAAGATAAAAAATATGAAGCGAAAGAGTTTTATCATTATTTGTCAATTTTGTTCAACTGACAGCTCAATAAACTATTTTTTTCCATAACAAGTAATAATGTTAGAAATCGACAAAAAAAGTCAGCAGTTCTCCATTCTTTATTTTTGAGGTTTGAATTTCAACTTATCATAACGTCCAAATTCACAAATGCTTTTATTTATATGTGTATGTATGAGGGGGGAGAGGAAATGTGTAGGTTGTGCATTTTTTTCTTATGCTTTTGCACTATTCTTACTGAATTGATTTGCTATATTTGTTGGAAAATAAATGCTTGGATATTTTTAAATGTCGCAACAGATATAAGTACTTATTGAATGGTCTGAATTTGATATATTTTAGTTATGATATCCATTTATAAATATATTTTTTATTGCAATTAACCGGTCACTTATATGCTATTCCTCATTCCATTATATTCATTAAACTGTCATGTCTTATTTATTGTTCTTATGCTACGGGTTTTTAATTTATTAATATTTATTCTTTCCATCTTTTAAAAAATGCTGCTTTTTTATTATAAACTGTCATAAAAGACCAAATGAAATGCAATGTAAATGATGGCCGTCAAAATGGTAAGGGCTGCTTCAGGACAAGAAATTTAATCAATTTAATATGTGTCTCTTTAAAGCAAAGTTTCTGCTTTCCTTATTGCTGTTTACGTATTAAATTCTGAAATCGAGTTTAACGCCTATTAATGGAAATGACATTTTAATTTTCCTATATCATTCAGTTCTCATCAAAAATGAGTGGAGTGCTTTAAAAAGGCATAATAATTTTTTATTTATTTTATATCTTTAATCATGCTACACTTTTCCACATCTCTGATAATATTTCAATCTTAAGTATTTACTTATTTTAACTGCTTCAATTTTTTGATTTTATTGATATATTAATTGCCTTATGAACAAAGAATAAAATAAAATGTAAAATAAGTCTTATTGGTCAAAAGAAAAATTGATTTTATCTCCTGAATTTACATAACATGCGATGTTTCACTATTGTTGCTCCTGTGTCTTGACAAATGCGGAGAACGCTGTGTCCGATGTGGTCTTAATTCCGTCTTCTGTGGCTCAGTGATTCTCCAATTAAATTTTCGACGTTTCGGCGCAAAATAAACTTTATGAAAGTGAGAAATCATATAACGAGAAGATATTGAAATTATGTAAAAATCCCACAGACTTAAGTTTTACGTGCTAAATCGGCGGCTCCCGAACGAATAGTCTTATGTTGAGAATGGAGGAAAAATTGTCCAGAGAAGAGATTCAAGCATTTGACAAATATTGTAAATTAGAGACGATCATTTCGGATGTAGATAGTAAATAACTATGTTGAGAAGAAATCATTTAAATTAATAAGACCAAGCATGATTAACTTTTCCAATCAGATCGTCAAGTTCAAACGAAAGAGATAGAATTTCATTGGTTAAAGAATGAATGACGCGAAACGTGACAATTGTAAAAATTTGGAATTATGAATTCTTGAGGACAAGGAAAAAGGTTTGCTATCAATTTTCGAACCTTTATTTGTATCTCATTTTGTAATTGTTAAGGGAATCTTAACAATGACTTTCATTTATTAATTTTAGAGGGCTATACAAATAAAAACATTCAGTTATTTAATTTTTTAATTTTTTGCGCTACTATTTCTTTCTGCTTATATATTTTTTGTAGTTAGTTTTCTTTGTAGAGATATTTTTTATTAGTTTTCAGTTGACAGTACTACTTTTATTTGTTTTAATGTCAGTTAAAGAAACAAACTATGATACCTTTTGTTTTGCTTTGATATAATTAAGATGTTTTTAATGTTTTTATTGCAGTAAGATGTAAATAATAAAAAGAGTAAAGATTAATATATTAAAAAAGTGAACAAATAACATATTTAAAAATAGTAATAAAAGAGAGATCAAATTTATTATATTATTTATGACATATATTTTAAATTGAATAAAATTTAAATTTTTAATATGAAAAAAGTTTATATATAAAAAACAATCTTATTATTTTTAACTAATGCATTTTAATTAATTACATTACACATTATTCAGAGTATTCCTTATTTTTAGATCCAAATTCGTGTTAATGATAATTATTGTAATCATTAAATTCAATAAATCTTTGTTTTTCTTTTATATATAAATTTACCATTATTCATTAGTTGCAGATGTTGTTTGTAATAATGCCGCAATTATGGCTAAATACCTTTTCAAATATTTTTTTATTAGCTCTTTCTTGCATCTTTGAAATTTTACGAAAAGTTAGAATCTGAACTTTATAAATTTTCGCGAGGCTAGTTTAAGTTCTCCCTGAGAATTTTTTGGTTCTTTTTAGTTAAGGCATTAAAATTCTGCATTCGAGTTTAATATGGCTTTCTTTTATTTATCTGATCCTGGTTTAGCAAGACTAGAATGTAAAAACCTTTTTTCACAGCTGAAACGAAATTTTTATCTTATGGGCACAGAGTTAAATTTAAGATTGTAACGGAATTTTCCTAACATTTTTAGGCTCATGTAAGTTTCAAATTTTGTGTATTTATCATTTTTGAAAGTTGAAAATGGTAATATGGGAAAATAATTTCTTGTAATTTTCGTTCGAGTGATTTTAATTTCTTTTTCAATAATTTTAAAAGCAGACTATAGTATAGAAGTCTATTATTATATATTACAATATAATATTGTCATTGTACAAACCACGTTTGAAATTAGATGGTAAAATATGCTATTAAAATGATATTTCGAAGCAATCATAAACCGTTGTTATATAAGCCAATATATATTTTATATTTATATAAAAATACATGCTGAGAAAAGTTTAGAAAAATAATGAAATAGAAAAATGAGAAGGACAGAAAGCTTTTAAAATAATATATAATTTTTAGTTATTTTCATAATTTTATTGGTAATTTTTCATTAAACTTTTATCTTATCTAAATATTTCCAAATTTTGTTTTGTCAAATAATAATGAGTCAAAACCAAAATTTTCATCAAAAGTCATCGAGAGACATTAATTAATAAAACTGTTTTGTTTCTAAAGAACTTTGAACATTATATTTATTAATTAAAAATTATCGCAAATAAGTTTTTACTTTGAAGTAACCGAACCTTTTCTAAAGAATTACATTTTTTGAATTTCACATTATGAATATGTTTTCCATTAGTTGTGAACAAGTTAGATATTTATAATTTCCAAATTTTTTGAAATTAGCTTTAAAATTTTTGTAATTTAATTGTGCAGAAGGTAAAGTACAATTATAGTGACTATGCTTTATTAATATTTTATATTCTTTTTAGATGCGGAATGCCATCTAAAAGAAAATTCTTGACTGCTGACAAATTCGTAGAGTTTCTGAATAAAACGCAAAGGGATCCCAGATTGAATGAAATACTCTATCCATATGCCAATCCGGCAAGGGCAAAAGATCTAATACAACAGTATGAAACTAACAAGTATAACGCCCAGAAGGGCCAGTTTGGTCTTGATGGCTTTCTAAGATATCTCATGAGCGATGATAATCCGATAATGGCGGCCTCATCTTTCGATTTGTCTGATGACATGGATCAACCGCTTTCTCATTATTTCATTAATTCATCTCATAATACTTATTTAACTGGTAAGTTTTGCCTCTTATTTTAACGAAAAAATATGACACTTTGCTTATATTCCAAAGCAATCATTTCTCGGAGCCAACATTTGTTTAATGTAGAATTTTTCCCAACATATATGTGACTTTTGATTTTGAGTAGAAAACGAAGTTTTTTTTTTTAATGATATTCACTCTGGACAAATAAAAAATAAAATATAAAATAAAAAGCAAGGAAATATTTGGAATTAACACTAGAATACAGAAAGTTAAGGGATACGAATTTCGAATAGGAAATATTGACAAGGATTTTATGCGTTGAGTTCGGATTTGAATGAGAAATAATATTTTACCATCTATTCAAGCTATTCAAGAGCGTAATCACTTTCATATAATGCATAATTCAAAATTTATATATAACAAATAAACTTTTAATGCTTAGAATCGATAACTGCAATAAATGAAAATTAACCTCTCTTTTCAGTATCCTCTCAGTTTTCAGAAATTTTTTACGGAAGAAAAGAATTTAAATTTTCAAATGATAGATAAACTTATCAGTAGAAAAAGCGTTCTAAAAAACGGTTATTGATCTTATACATATAAGGTAAAAATAAGAACACAGCGGAAGAAATTTTCTATGCAAATGAATTGTAATTTCAATATTATACTGCACATCAAGTGTCTTCGTCATAATTAGAATTCGTAAATAAGTGATAAATATGCATAAAATGAAAAGAATTGTTATTAATTTAATCAATTGTCTAGGGGTAAAAAACTTATTTAATTGATTTTCTTTCAATTTTTTTTGAAAAAAAGCTTTTTTTTCCTTTATATTTTATATATTTTAGTTCAGCAAATATTCATTATTCTTGTTATACGCTATTTAGATAAAATATTACAGTATCCTTTATCTATATCCAAGCATGGTCAGATTGAATTCCTAAAACGATCTGTTGAACCTTTGAGGGGCATATTTTCCATTTCATTAATATTCATAATCTAATTTTATGGTGGGATCATTGAGTTTTAAAAATTGATTTAAGATTTGACTGTAAAACAGAATTTAATCCGAATAATTAATGTAATCAATTTAAATCTTTTACATGTTATAACTAAATAATAAATTCTTAAAATATTATATTTGATTCTATTCTGTCAGTTTAGCGATATATTTACGTGTATTGATATTACATCTTATGCATAAATGTATATATTATATCTCTTTCATTATTGTTTTGAAATGTAAGCGAATTATTTTTTAATTATATATTATTTTACATTATTATTAACATATTCATATATTTTGAATTTATATTGAATGAATATTTTTGTTATTAATTTTCTGAAAAATTTTTTTATTAATGTACTATGCAAGGGTATATTCTCAATAATACTAATACGTGTGGATTTAATCACGTTGATCTTTTTAGGATTCTTGTTTTTAATTATTAAACTTAAAAATTAAGAATTTTTATCTTTATGAATTATGTCTATGATAAAATATAAATTGAAAATCTCATGTTATTAATATCTTTGGTAACTGCTTCAAATGTATTATAAAAAAACATGAATGCATAATATTTATTAATATTTCTTTGCAACATTACCTATGATGCATATTAAAAAAATAAATTTTTAAATTTCTTCAACAACTCGAACAGAGAATTAAAAATGTTTTATTTTTTTAACCAGTTTCTCTTTATATTACCGTGCTGGCGTTCAAACATAGCTCAACGACGTCATTACAGCAATTAAAATTATAGCTAAAGATTTCGAAGATAGTAAAGATGTTGGCAAATAAAATCGTGAATTCATCCGTTGAGAAATTAAGAAGAGGTAGAGTAATAATCCAAAACTGAAACACAATTCACATTCAGTTCTAAACATTCTAGATTTGCTAGAAGGAATGGTTGAATAATTAGTTGCTCTCACCGAAAAGGACTCTTACACTACTTAAGTCACTTTAATATTGATCTTTATACACAGTAAAATACAATATAAGAAAATTTTAATAAAACTGTAGTAAAAAAATAAAAAATTTTATGCCAATTTCTTCTGCTTTCATATATAAGTTGCAATTAATATTTCTTAAACTGCCTTTTAAACTTTCCCTTTTTAAATTCATTCATTACAATTTTTCGTTGGCATATCCGGAGTTGTTGGACTGAAAATAAATTGAATACAATTTTACAATTGTTTTAAAATAAATTCTGATATCAGTTTATACTACTATTTTACCATTTTGTGGTTTTTTTCTCAATTTTTTTGTCAAAATGAGGCACTCCCAGTCATCATGCAAATTTAATTGAAGATGCATAACCAAGATGCATCAAAAGTTATTTTTTAAAAAAAGATTCATATTAGTCTTATAAATGCGAACAAAAAGGCAAATTGTATAATATATATAATTGGGAAGTTTTTTAAATTATAGTAGAATATTAGTTACATAATATCTGAATGTTGTTTAACAACATTTATTTTTTCTTTATATTTTCGGTTTTTTAGAACTTTTTCGGAACTTTGAACATTTATATTTTTAAATTTTATATTAATGAATTATTTTTTTAAATATCTTTTTAATTAGCGTTTGCAATTTAGAATAGAGACTATACCTATCACTTATTGTTAAGAACTGAAATGTTGAATTTCATATGATTATTGAAGGATTATTTAAATAGTATTTTTTAATAATTTTCATAGTATAAAATAGTCACATGTGGCTTAATAGAAAATTTTTTTCAGAAGTGATTTATTTGTATGTTAGAGAACGAATAGATTCCGTGAATCAGATTGCCAATGAACTTCTTGTTAATTTAGTTTTCTGCACATCGGTTCTTGTTTTTAATTTTTTAAATATTATGGATTCTCAGTTCGCTTGTGTATATTATTTTGTATCTGTAAAAAGCATTTTTTATTTTTAACAGTTGATATTTCAGAATAATAGGATCGTTTTGAGGTTTTCGTGCTTTAATTTTCAGATTTCTCTGACATTTAAATTATTTGATTTGCAGGAAGAATTTAGGCTGAGACAGTTTGGCTGAGAGTTTATAATTTTTGGAGATCGCTAAATTGATTATTTTTTTGTGTTTCATTATTTTTTGGCAATTCATCTTTTTTCTTCTAGGTCATCAAATCACAGGTAAATCATCAGTTGAAATATACAGGCAATGTTTGCTGGCTGGTTGCCGTTGCGTTGAACTTGACTTCTGGAATGGACGAACCGATGAACCTGTTATAGTTCATGGATATACTTTCGTGCCTGAAATTAATGCTAAGGAAGTTATAGAAGCAATAGCTGAATCAGCTTTTAAAACTTCAGATTTTCCAATAGTGTTATCATTTGAAAACCATTGCAATCCGCGGCAGCAGGAAAAAATTGCACAATATTGCCGTGAAATTTTCGGTGAAATGCTGTTGGATGCTCCCCTTGATTCTCATCCCGTGAGTTTTTTTTATAATTATATACTTATAAACTTGTTTATAATTTTTAGGGGTAATTATATGCAATATCTAATTTTAAATTGTTTAATCCACATTCGGTATAATAGGGATCCTTTATAGTTTTAGCATGATTTTTTTTATATTGAGAACAACTAATAATAATTTTCATTCTAATTGTAATTCAATTCAAAATTTATAACTGATAATTATAAACCATAATATGAAGGTTAATAATCCTCAATTTATGTGTCTAAATAAGTTGACTAATTGATCATATGTATATTAATATAACATGAATTGTAAATATTAAATTAGAAACATATAAGTATACTAATTAATGGTATCAGCATGAGAGTTTAATTATATGTATAAATGTGAACAGTTTCGTTATCTTTTAATATGTTTATAATATTAGTTATAGATATGAAAAAAGCTTATACAACAATATAAAGAATTATTAAAAAAGAGAAAAAAAAGTCAAATGTTAATTCTGATGAATATACGCAAAACTGTTATATAAATAACAATTAATTCAGTGAAACAAATATTCAGTTGTTGCCAACCAAAAATCTATTGTGTTTCTTAATTTTTTTTTTAATTTTTCGTGAATCCGTATGGCCTTATAAACAGTTGGAGCCAGGTTCTGTATTACCATCACCAGCCTTACTCCGCCGCAAAATTATTATTAAAAACAAAAAGAAACATCACCATCACAAAAAATCTCAAGAAACCTCAAGATCTAGTACCTTGGAAAGTGTTGCTGCAGAAGTAACTGGAAATGGAGACATTCCACATGCCCCTTTACTTCAAACCAGGCAAGGCAGTAAGGAAAGTCAAAATGAAGAGGATGAAAATGGTTCGTAAAGAATTTTTCTGGATAATTATAACTAAACGAATTAATCACTTGCAATTTTCAGGATAAAACTTTTTGGCAAAATATATAATTAATGAGGAATTGTTAAAGTCTTTATTGATAAAACTGTAAATATATTTCCAATAAATTTCACTATTTATTGATTAATATTTGCAGTAATTAAAGTGAAATTATAATTCCCTTGTTTTAATATTTTTTTTATTTCTATTAAAGATGACGAGGAGGAAAGCAGTAGTGTTGAAGAAGAGGACGATGTCGTTGAAGAACTAAAGCTCCGGGGAAGTTTAACCGAAAAAAGCACCGAAAAAGCGGCAGCTGCAAAAGAGACTGAAGCAGGAGCAGAAATATCAGCTTTAGTAAATTATATACAACCTGTTCATTTTGTTTCCTTTGAGGTAGCTGAAAGTAAGTAAGAATATAAATGAAATTTTATGATTAGGAATATTATCTACTTATTAATGGATGATATTATTAAATTATGATAATTATATATTAAATATAATTGATGATTATTAGAGAAGAACCGATTTTATGAAATGTCATCGTTCGATGAAAAACAAGCAACAACTCTGCTCAAAGAGAGACCTATAGAGTTTGTCAACTATAATAAATTTCAATTGTCCAGAGTTTATCCTTCTGGAAAGAGATTCGATTCCTCTAATTTTATGCCTCAAGTATTTTGGAATGCTGGTTGTCAGCTGGTGGCTTTAAATTATCAGACTTTAGGTTAGTATTTCATAGTTCTTAAGAATTTTAAGGTATATTAAGCTTTTAATTTTAACCTTTTATTTGTTTAAACACAAGATCTAGCCATGCAACTAAACTTGGGCATTTTCGAATACAATGCTCGTTGTGGCTATGTTCTTAAACCTGAATTTATGCGACGAAAAGATAGAAGATTGGATCCTTTCGCAGAATCAACAGTTGATGGCATTATAGCTGGAACTGTGTCAATTCAAGTTCTTTCAGGGCAATTTTTAAGTGACAAGAGAGTTGGAACTTTTATCGAGGTTGATATGTATGGTTTGCCAGCTGATACAGTTAGAAGAAAATTTAGAACTAAAATAGTACCAAACAATGGCATAAATCCACAGTACAATGAAGAACCATTTGTTTTTAAAAAGGTATGATATTTATATTGTAAAAATTTTTGAATAGATGAACTATGAATTGTTCTATAATCATATTTATTTATTTAGGATTAAATCTTTCAATTTTTTCGGCAGGGAATATTATAAATTAAGATTTAAATTTAAATATTAAATTAAGCTTGTTTATCTAAGTATTAACGTAAAAAAATTTCTTTATATCTGTTCTTTCGGCATATTTCCAATACCATTTTCTTATTATTATAAACAGGTTCTTAAAAATTATTTTGATATTTTATTTAAAGTATTCAAAATACTTAAAATCAGATGTTTCTTAAAACGCATTTTATCAATTACTTTATTTTTTTTTTATTATTTACTTTATTTTTATCAATTTACTGTCTACATTTTGATATTAGTATATTAAGTAGATTTATCTCAAGGAAAAAACTAAGCGAAATCGATTTCTTATAGGTTGTTCTTCCGGAATTGGCATCAATACGAATCACAGCTTATGAAGAATCCGGGAAATTCATTGGCCATCGTGTGTTGCCAGTTACTGGATTGTGTCCGGGATATCGACATGTTTCTTTGAGAACCGAAGCTGGACAGCCTCTACCTCTTGCAACTTTATTTCTTTTAGTTATTGTTAAAGATTATGTTCCTGACGGGTTGTCCGATTTTGCGGAAGCTTTAGCCAATCCTATCAAATATCAGAGTGATTTAGAGAAAAGAGCTCAGCAACTTTCTGTTTTGACCGATGACTGTGAAGTTGATCCGTCAAACGAAGTATGTAATGTAAGACTAAATATAATAATATTTATTAAAAAAAAAAAAGTGTCATCAATAACTTTATAATAATTGAGTTGAGATATTTTAAGTTAAACGAAGATCACAATTCTTTTTTTAATTGAATGCTAAAAATAAATCACTTATTGTTAATTTAATTTGAACATTTTTTAATTTACATTTAATTTTCTTTTATTAGCAAGAAGAAAATACAGCACCTAATACAAGTACAATATTACCAATTAAACCTCCTCCAAAGAGACACCAGTCTAGTTGCCCAGAATTAGGCATGACACCGCCTTTAGTATCTTCCGTTCAAAATGCTCCTCATCTAACTCATAGGGCATCAGTCATTGTATCCATGTCGGAAGCATCTGTGGATAATACGTCAAAAATAGAACTAGATGGGCCTCCTTTGACGGAACCCACAACGCACACCTCCCCCAGCATCAACAAAGCTACATCTAACATTACTTCTCACAATACTACATCTTGTAAGTAATTATTTGGTTTTAAATTTTTGAAAAAAACTGTTCTGTTGTGTTCACCTTTAATCATCCTTTTTTTAAAACAGATTTACTTCCTGAAGCAGTTTCATATTTTGTCATTAATTTGAATTCAGTTAATCTTATTTTCCTTTTTCAGTTAATGAAGCTATAGTAGCCGAACCTTTGGAAAAATTTATGGAAAATAAGTTGGTGAGGGAAAAACGACAAGACTTAGAAAAAAAATTAGAAATATTGAAGAAAAAACATGAAAAAGAAAGGCAGAGGATAGCTTCATCAGATTTTGATAAATCAAAATCTAAATTTTATTCTAATAAACTCGTCAAAAGACTATCTAGTAAAAATATGTAAGAATTCATTTTAAATATTTTCTTACGTTCCTTACCAAATTCGAAATTTTATTGAAATTAATTCAAAAAGTTTGCGCTCATTCTTTATTTCAAAGAATTATCTAAAGATTTGTGAAATTTCGCAGCGATCTTGGCTTTTCTGCCCATGATACGTCAGATTTTTCCGAAGCAGAAGACGGAACAAAGGGAGGATTACCTAGAAGTTATTCCGAAAGACTGTTAGCCATTTATAAAGAACAAATGAATCAAGAAAGGGAAATAAGAGAAAAATATCACGAATCAATTTTCAGTGCTGTTGAGAAACTAATGCGCAATTCACAAGCTAATCAATTGAAAATGCTAGGGTTATTGTTAGAGAAGGAGACTGCTGATGTAATGAGAGAATTGCAAGCTACCAGAAGGGATGAGGTGAAAAAACTTTCAAAAATACATAAGGATAAAGATGAGATGGTGAGATTCAGATTTTTGATCCCTATAATTTTAATTTATATTAGTATTTGATGCTTAACTATACATAAATAGGTAAGAATAAAACGTGAAGTAGACTCTGCGATGATCGAGAAAGGAGTTCATGAAAGAGTTCGACTTAAAGAACTATATGATAAGAGAAAAGAGGAACTAGAAAGACAGCATGAACAAGTTAGACAGCAACTTATAGAAGAAAAAGCAAAGGTAAATATTAGGATATATTTTTAATATTATAATAAAAGAGAAATGAAAATTCAAAATTTTTAACATTTCAAACATCATCCCGTAACACTTTGAATCGTTAACAATTTCAAAAAGCATCGATTTTTAAAAAAAACAGGCTTTTAACTAGGTTGTACATGTTCGATCCATCATTCACTTTTAGAACGCTATTTTCACAACTTTCAAAAGTATTATTTGGAAAGTTTTATTATTCCAACAGGCATTAATAAATCAATTTATTATCCCTATAGATATTTCTAGATTAAAAATTACACGAAATTATATAAAATAATTTCAAGGAGTTTTATTTTATATGTCTATTTTTGCAGTGGAAAGCCTCCATTGTACGGGAATGTGAAAGTAAATTTGCTAAAGTTAATGAAGAAGTTTTATCTCCATCTTCCAGTCAAACGGTAGTTCAGCTCTAGAATTTCAATTTTTCCTGTAAAATTTTTGACGCAATCTCACCTATATTTCCCTTTTTTCTATATAATTTAATGAAAGACTTTCAATGTTTGCCTTTGAACCGATTGATATAAACTGAATTATGAAACGAATATAATTGATTGTCGATCAAATCGAATCAGTTCACGTATTAATGTGTCAAGTTTAACACGGATTATTATGAATCAAATTGCCAAAAACTAAGCGATAGTAAACAGGCTTGAAAGTCTACATAATTTTGTATTTTATCTTTGTTGCGGTTAGACATTTACTGTTGACTATTATATTAATGCTGTGTAGTAGCTTGTTTTAAATTTATTTAAGTTATTGCTTTAAACGTTTTTTTTAATAAAAAAAAAATCTGGAAATTGGCAAAACAAAAACTGATAAATATGAAATGTTGTTGTTAACTTATATTATTTACAGAAATATTATTGTATATGAGATTTCACTTATTAAGAAAAAATTCATAAGAAATTATGCCGTTTGTGAATCTTTTCATCGACTTTTAAAGTATTTGTTTGTAATATTAAATCATTATGTCGTTTACTATATTATCTCTAAGAAAAATATGGCTTTTTCTCCTTATCAGAATCTTACTAACCTCTTTTTTATTTTTGTGTTCTTCTGTGACATAAATTTTGCTATAAATGAAGAAATAAAATAATCTGTATAGTTCTTTCAGTAATATTTATTGAATTGTAAGAATTTCTAATAAAAACATATAAAAGATCATATTCGTAAAGTGCAGTCATTTTCGTTATCACAATGTAGTTTTACTGACGCAGTATATAAATCGAAGTTATTAACATTCTACTTAAATTTTTCGTTTTATTATATCTTGTCTAATTGTAATAAGAAGACTGCCTATATTTTATCTTAATTATTGCTTTGTTTTAAAGTAAGAAATTTTCTGTTTGAATAATTTGGCTTAGAATGATTCAAATTTTATTTATTTGGTAAAACATAGAATGTTTATATATATAATTTTATATATATTACATATATAATTATATATTTAATATTTAATATATACATTTTATTTACATATGAAAATGCTAACTTTATTTCATCAAATTATATTTTTTTTATATTAATAAAGAGTTACAATTATTTGTGTTTAAATGTTCGCACAAAGATAGATAACAAAGTTAATGTAAAAATTAAATATCGTAAATTTTTTATTCGAAATAAAATTAGTAATATGGCATTAACCTTTTACTTAAAAATTTGCCATTTTGATTTTAAATTATTGATTTTAAATAAAATATGAGAAATATACGTGAGCTTATTCTTGATATTTTAAATAATCTCGTGAATTAGATATTCATATGTGCGCATAATAAAAAAATGCAAATATGAAACTTAAAATGTAAATAACCTATTGTAAAGTTCTTTCTTATGTATGAAAAAAAATTAAAAAGAAAAAAAAAATTAAAATCAAAAGGAAGTCAAAATATTCTGCCTAGGTATGTACTTATTTGATGATTCTTAATCATTTAAAAATCTGAACTGCTGGCGGTTCCAAAATCTTGTAATTCAAATTGTTTATGTTTCGTTGAATTTTTCTGAAAATTTCACTACCCGAAAATCGTTGTCATAAACAAAAGTCAGAACGTGTAGAGAAATATTTCTTTTTTTAATGAAATTTGGAATCAGAAAAATAACAACTTCTAATTCATCTAGTCAAGACCTTTGTAACTGGTTATCGCAACATTTATATATATATATATATTGAATATTATGTATAATATATATATATATATCAGAAACTGAATGGATTCTAATAACAGAATGGTTTGATTTATATTTATTCACAAAATAAGATATAATTTTTTTAAAATTATTCTTGGAAATTTGTTATCAATTAACTTTTTAGTAAAATCTCTTACAATCCGATAATTAAATGTAAACATCCATTTAAAATACGAATATTTTTCAGGCATTCATGCATCACAAAAAGCAGAGGCTTTTTTAATAAAAAATTTGATTTAATAAAATGTTGTAAAAAAACATTAGTCTTCCGAATCCTTTTTAAATGCCTTTTTTACATGATTTATTTTAACCCCTTTTTTCACATCGCAGTAAGGTTTTTAAAAGATGTAACTTAATGGTATTTAAATCTCGAAATTATTGTATATATTTTAACTACAATTTTTAAAATTTCTATGTAAACCTCAATTCCGTATAGAAAATTTTTTAGGAAAGAAATTGAAAAAAAAGTAAAACTTTTAAAATTAAAGTAATAAAAATTTAATACCAGGGTCAGTTTTGTAATATACTTTTTCCGGCAACATCTCATTATTTGAAATGAAATTTTGAAAGACTCCTAACATTGTGTGAAAAATGTTCTTCCTCTTTTTTATTATTTTTAAATGATTATCATGAAATGCGAAACATTCAATACATTTTGCATAAAATTTGGAATCTAGCATATGCAAAATTTAAACATAAAAATTTTGAATCAAATTTGATAAAAATAATTAATAATTAAAAAAATTTTATAATTTTTTATTACAAATTTCATAAATTTTGTAGGTTTTCTTGGACTCCAATAGATTCGTTATATCTTTCCTATATACTTTCAATATTAATAATTTCAAAACTATAGCCTTAAGTCATTGATGAGAGGAAAAATTTATTTAAATTCCTGATATTTTTAAAAAACTAAATGTATAACTTTTATTTCAAAAAATTGTGTTTTAAATAACTTTTGCTCTTCCTGTATTATTTCTGGCCCTTTAATGTTTACGCGTAATCTTTCGTCTTCCTTTTCTGATTTTTAATCTAGATATGAGGTAATGTTAGTATGACGTTTGAAATAAAATTTTGTTTTGAAGATTCCCACTGTCGTAAATTGAAAAATTCGTTTTTCAAATTAATCATTCGAGAAAGATTTTATTTTATAAATTTTAGTTTAATTGTATTTTTTTCGCATTTCATTATTACATAAGCAATATATTTTAATTATCCATATTTATATATATGTATTTTCAACTGCCCCGAAAGGGAATTATGTTCTCTCTTTTTTCCAATTTAAGTCCCTTCTTTTCAGCTAAATTTCTGTTCAAAGCGCCATAAACCAATTTCATTCTAATGTTAATATTTTGGTTTAAAATGTCAGTCTGATATGATTTCGAAATAAATTGTTTTCTCTTGGCCCTACGGGTCGCATTTATTCATTTTAAAATATGTCCTTGTGAAATTTACCTTTTATTATACATATTTTTATTAAAATTAATACCATTATATCATGTAGATATTTAGAAAAGGAGATACATGCGTAAAACTTTATTGTTGTTGTTGTGACCATTAGATATCGTAATTAGACTCGGAGAAAAAAAAACATTTTGACTCCTTAGTGAAATTTTAAATATTTAAGACAATCAAAATTTTTTTAAGCTTTCTATTATTAAGTGCATTATTGGTCTCCTTTAAGCAATTTAATTTCCATTTCATTTTCGGTTTGGCATTCACGGTTAGAATTTCAGGGTCTGAGACAGCTGAAGAAAAATAACAAGTGCGCCTCTAATATATTGAGATTTGTTTGAAAAATGAATGCTATTTTTAGACTGAGAAATAAAATGAGTGAACTCATTTTCTCGTGCTTCTTAGTTGTAAACTAAAGAAAAATCTTAAAAAAGCTGTAGTTTTCATAACATTCATATGATATTTGACAATTTTGTACATTAGACCCAAAATTATTAATTTAAAAATTATATTAGAGATTTTTTAAACATTGTTAAAATTTTCAATGCACAATCAAAGTAAGTTTTCAAAAATATTATTAGCAAAATTCATTTATTGTTTCTGTAGTTTTCGCTTTAAGGTTTATAATATTATAAAATTAGTTAAAACAGATAGTCTTCTATTCCTCTGCTCAAAATTACAAAAAAATTTTATAAATACTATAACGAGTATAATAAAAGCAGTTTCGACTACAATTCAACCAGATTAACAATTTGGCATAAAAATTTTGAAATCTAAATCCTTACAAGCATTCCAGTAATAAATTTTAGTTTGTGAATAATGACAGAAAAAAAGGAAAAAAAATTTTTTTATATGAATAATAAAAACTAAAAAATAAAATAAATTTTGTTTCATTACATTTAGTATTGAAAAGATTAAATAGTATTGTACCTAGTTTTAGAAAATTTTCTGTATGTTATTTCAATTTAAAAACTAAATAATTGTTAAACAACTAAAATAAATGTATTAGTAGAGGAAATATTTATTTATAGTTTTCATCAAATTTCTGAACAAAAAAGATTTAATATTTATTTTACTTGTTCATAGTTTTTTCGACAAGTATATTTATGAATTATTTTAAAAATGTATATTCTTGAATAATTCAAAGCTATATTTTTAAAAATTACTCATCAGTTTTTTTATGTTTTTACTTGGATCTCATAAATATTTTTCTTCATTTAGCATGAGGCACAAATGTAAATAATCAAATGTAAATTATGTTACTTTGTCATTTTTCTGTATACTGAACTTGTCAGCTTGTTTTATTAACATAATAATGAAAATTCATTTTTGTGCTGTTGGTAAATTATAAGTATATAAAAAATGCAGACTTCTTCCTAAAGAAATTTGTACGTTCGTTATTAATCCGATTAAATCTCATAATAAATAAAAAATCGAAATCTAGACTTCAAAGGGTAGAAAAAGAATAAAATAGCGTTCTCCAATAAAAGAAAAAAAACTATTTTATACTAATTTATCGAGAGTTCGTGTTTATACATTAATTAGGAAGAATTTTAAAAATATATTATTCAAAATATTTATTCTTCGATTTATTAAATTTAAAATAATTATACATGTTAGAGGTTGTGCCATTAAATGTTTGTGAGATCCAGAATTTATTTTACTTAACAATCTTTAGAAATGATGACGGCGCTTTATTAAATAAACTAGTTTTAAAAATTTTATGTAGGAAAGGAAAAAACGTATCATTTATTATCTTCTACGTATAAGACCTTCATGTAAATGCATATGTTATATATTTTTACGTTCACGTATATGGCAATAATAGTTGAAAAGTGATTTTACTTTTGAAAATGGACTAAAATCTCGGCTTAATATTTTTCTTTTAAGTGTTAAAACAAGATTCAGAAATTAAAAATTATATTTTCATTTACTTCGTGGTTATTATATAAATAATACTAATTATATCTTATTCATTTCTTTGGGTTTTTTAAAAGCGGAATTGTAAAAATTAATATAATAAGTAATTGAAAATTGTAAATATTAATTTAATAAGGTTAAAAATGTATTCTAATAGATAACTTGACTAGACTATTATTATTTTAAAATATCGGAAATAATAAATTTAATAAATTACAATTTTATTATATATACATATTTTTACTAAAATTTTAGGGCAATCACAATTTTATCATTAAACTTTGATTTGTATTTTATAAAAGAAGTATTGTAATGACTCAACAAAAGACAGCTTTCTGCTGTTGTTGCAATAAAAATATCACAATATTTCTGTCAGGTTTCAGTTTGCTTTTTTGGAAATTAATTGATTTATTTCGTTCTCTCTGTAGACTTTTGTAGTAATTCCTGGCAATGTCTAATAATTTTTCATAATCTGTAAATTACACAAGATTGCCTATTTGTTTCATCGTGAAAATCGTGAAGTTCCTATCCTTTTATTAAAATTTATGTTATTTGGACGTGCCTTCGAAGCAAAACAGATTTTTTCCTCATTTTGAATTTTTATGCTGATATTTTAGGTCCTTAAGTCACTTCGTACTTTCCTTCGACGCAATAAATGAGCCTTAATTTGTAATAATTAATTCACAATTAATTTCTGATGTTTCTGATTTACTTCTTAAACGGAAATTTTCATGCTTTAGTTGAATGAAACTTTGCCTTTTTTATTTCAATCCTTTTTTGATGCGTTTTATTGAACTCAAAGCTAAATAAATGCGAATGTTTTGATCACCATTTATTTTTTCCCTTCTTTTAACGGCAAAAATTTAATTGTATTATTTGCAAACCTTTGATCACCATATTTTCTTCGTTAATCCCAGTATGGCGTTTCCTGATTATTTTTTTCTGAATCAGTCATGATCAATCTTTTTGCTTCCTACATTATCATAAAATTTTAACAAGCGAATTTAAAAATTCCGAAATTTAGTTGTCGTTCTTATGTAATTTAAAAAAAAATGGTTTTATCTTGATAGAAATATAAAATCAGATAAACGTAAGCCAAGAGTCTTATACGTTACCGCGGCTACCCCTTTGATAATTTTTCTATTTTACAAAAGTTATGAAACTTAAAGATTAAAATATAATTTGCTGAATATTTTTTCGTTAACTTATCTTTAACTATTTTACGATATTTATCACAATTTAGGTTGAATGGTAAAATTTTTTTAAATGTAATATGTCTATGGGTCATTCAGTGCAATACTACTAATTGGTAATGTTTTTTATTTCATATATATATCGTAAAAGTTACTAGACTTAGTTACCGTTTTGAAAAATAATAAAGATCAATTAAATGACATTTTATTTACATCATGTATGTGCAAATGAATTAATTTCCCAATAAAGCACATACTTTATTAATAAATCACATTGAAGTTTTTAAGAACGTACTTCAACCATAAAAAAATAAGACATTAATATTATCGAAATCACATTTTCATACCAAAATTAAATTATCATGTTGAATAATATATATTGTTTTATAATGGAATTTTTATTTTTTTCCTGCACTCGATTGGGAACAAATTTTTTACACTTAAATGATATGTGTATTACATTAAATGAAATAATTTTAACTTCATAAAAGCGACAGTTACTTTTTTCAAATAAAAAATAATATCATGTGCTACCGGAATTAATTTGATGGCTCTGCCATGCTACCGAAGAGGAATTTTAGGCAGATTCTTCATGAAAACTGTTATTAGAAGTGTAGATGAAAATTATTTCAAAATCGTTCTTTAAATTTAAAAACAGTGCATTAGTTTAATTTTCGTTCGGTATCAATCTTTTAAATTTTGATAAACTTTAATTTTTTTTGTATGGATATACAAGAATGCTAGTATATGTTAGTTTAATTACTTGTTGTGATAATTAGATGAAATAGTTAATCATTATTCAGAGGACAATCAACAGAGTATCATTTATATGTCTATGTTAAAAGACATAAATATATTAAAAAAAAGAAGAAAAATTTCCAGCCGTTAAATTTTTAAAGTTAATTTCATCATTGATTGTAATTGCATTCTCAAAATGAGGCTTTTTGATTGATGGATTTTCTGGATAAATTTTTACATATGTGTATATATATATATGTATGTATGTATGTATGTATGTATGTATGTATGTATGTATGTATGTATAAATAAATAAATAAAAGAATATTCATAATTTTAAGTTATATATGTGTGTAAACATTCAAATTATAAAAGATATTAAGCCACGGCACCGCCAATAATTATCAGAATCATTTGATCTGTGATCTAATTTATTCGTTTGCAATGAAATTATTGTACTTTAAAACAAATTATAATTATTTTTATTAATAATACATATTTATTGAAGTATTATTTTTTCTTTATTTTATCATTTGAGTCTCATTTTGAAAAAACAATATTAAAAAAATAAAAAACTGTAGCAAGTTCTTTTTCTCTCCTTTTTATTTTCAAAACATGAATAATGGAATGGCATTTATTCTATACACTTTATTGGATTTTCAGTTTTTTAATCCGTCATGCTTGCCGTGGAAAATGTCATTTGCTAGTAGTAAATGATGTTAGTTCGGATATGTAAAATAATTAATGTCAGTAAAGCATACATAATATGCGGTATGTTTTTGCTGGCAAAAAGCAATTTATTTATTATATAAATAATATTGCACATATTAATAAAAATGTTTTTTGTTTTCTAGATCAATTTTATTTTATAAGCCGAAACTATAAATTTTTTAAGTGTGACTTTCCATTTCGTGGACTTGTATCGAAACATAATTTTTGTTTTAACGAACTGAATGCGCATGAAAAGAAAAAAAAAGGGAGAAGACTTGTATTTTGATATGGAAATCGATGAGAAATTTGCGATCTGATTTGTACGTATTAGTTTTCATGTACAAAGCGACGGAGAGTTAATATTAAATGTCTTAATACAGAAGATAGAGCTAATTTTAACGAAGGAGAGAAAAAATAAAAACAAAAAAAAATATATATTGTTTTAATTTGTTTAAGATAAAACTTTTTTTCTTGTAAATGCTGTATATTTTCCGTTGATAAAATTGTCTCACTTTATGTATATTATTTCTCTTTATTTATATTTTACAAGATCTCTGATTAATTTATTTAAAAAGTAGTTGTTGAATTTTGACGTAGAAATTTTTTGATATTCATTATCTTTCACTTTTAAATGAATTATTTAATGGTTGGAAAGAAGGAAAATTTATTTTGTGTTTCCCCTTCGCCGGTGTTCAACGAACAAAAATCCTGGAAAATTTACGCGATAGAAGACCCATCTTGGCGTGGGTTCCTTGCTTTTTCGGGCCCTTGTGCAAAACAGGAATCGTCTCCTGTTGGTGTGAAGCAATTGAAAGCTGCGGTCGATCGCTTGGCTGCATCACAGAAACTTTTCGCTGTTACCTGATATAAAACAGCTAAAAAATTCCCCGAAGGGGAGGACTCTATTTTTTTTTCTGAAACAATGTAAAAGAAACTGAAATGTGTAAATAATATTAAAAAAAAAAATAACCTTATCACGAAACCAAAATTTTTATGAAATCATCGCAATTATATAAATTTTTAGCAGACAACAGCAGTAGTTACTTTTCACTTTCGCAAAAGTTAGCTTAGGCTTTGGTTTAGCGTTGTATTTATTTTCTGATTCTTTCATTTGTACGAAATCTGACTCTTCGGAAAAAGAAAAAAAAGAAAATTTAGACGAAACAAGGTAATATATTTTATTTTTCTAATTTTTTTCATTCTTGTTGCAAAAAATTGTTTCATAACGCGAATCTTCGCTCTGCCCCTGATGCAAATTGTAAAAAAGAACAGAAAGAGAAAACCAATCGACATTAAAATAGTGAATAATGTTTGAGTTTCTATGCATTATGGGAAATTTTCATTGCAATTGTTTAACCATTGAAAGAATTCGATTTTCGTGTCCTTCGTGCATTCTTGCCCATGCTGCTGAGACCGTTTGATTAAGCTAAATTAATGATAATTCTTAGCGTAGACAAAGGATAAAATTTATCATCAGCAAACAGACGACAACTCTAGCTTCTCGATCGCATCAATCAAAGTATACAGTTGATATGCGAAGATAGAATGTTGGATCAGATAAAGTATCGACGGGCTTTTTTTTTTTTTAAATCATTAAAATAATATAGAACAAATTTTATTTTATTGAATCGCCAGTGAAATTCTTTCAAATTAACGCGACATTTCTCACATATTTACGTATTTTATGATTGTATTTTTTCGTGTGATGAAAGCTGACGTAATTTTGCTCTAGCTTAAATAACTAATTTACTTTTTCAGTTCATCAGTAGTCAGTCTTAGTTTATTGGGAGGGAAAAATCGATAATTAAAGATGCAAAAGGATCGATGTGGTTTTCCGTTTCCAGTTTTACTAAAATGGTTTTTCCTTCCGTTTTCCAGTGCCCGGGAATGAGTGAAACAAACTCCGAAGCATTGGAACCGCGAGGAGAACCGTATAGAGGAATTTCCACGGATTTGTTCTGATGGCGAAGGTTGCTGCGACCTTCCGAATTATTTCGAAAAACACTCGAATTAAGGGTAAAACGCTGTAAAAAAAAACAGCAGCCTTGCTTAAGCCGCGAAAATCTTATAGCGGATCGCATAAATGAAAATTGTTTTACATTGAACACAGGAGAGAAGGGCGAAAATTTCCCTTTCGGGAAATCCCTGGAAAGGGATGAACCGAAATTTGACAAAAGGACACGAAACTGAAGAAATTAAGATGAATTACAAAAAAAAATAATTTGAAATAGCTTACCCTGATGTGGGAAACGAACGGGCAGCTCACCCTTAAGGCAGTGACATAGGCTGAAAAAGTTTTTTAGCCTTTTATTTTATGAAAAAACATTTTCATAAAATAACTCGGATTTGCTGTGAAAATCGTCCCAAGAATTTTTCTCATCCATGTTCATCTAACATTCTCCTATCTAATTATAGCTATTCCATAACGAATCGATACAGAGGCAATTAAATAATATAAAATTATGGCAAAAGGCTTTCGTGTATTATTAAGAAAATCGATGTATTTAAAATAATGTTGTACGATCGGCAATCGACGCGTCCACTTAATCGCGGCTTTTTATTCTATCCCCGTAGTTAGATGTATGGGGAAGTTTCATTACCTGTCTGGGGTGGATACTGCCCTGCTTCAACACTTGCTGATAGCTGTTAATAGGGATTTCCGTATAAGCTACGCGGGGTATCCCTCTCCTACGGGCATTCCTGACATAATTGTGGAATCCGTGAGTAGATGATGGATATAAGTTGGGATCTGTATATCTGACGGCGTTCACCTGTGTTTGAATCGGAGACCTAAAACTAAATTGAGGGCTAGACTGAGACTGGCACTGCTGGCAAGGATACGGCACGGGAACAGCCTGTGGGAAATAAGGTTGGACTACATCGGGTTTTGTGTTATTACCTGGACAGTAAGGATAAAAAACCACTGGAATATACCCTATTATTCCCTGTGAGAGGACATTCTGAGGTTTTGGAGGCGCAGGGGTGGTCGGGGCAGTTCCGTTTTCGGGCTCTACCAAGTAGCAGGGACAGACTGCGGGACTCGGCACTATCGGTACCGGATATGGGATGATGTATATCGGAGGTCCGCAAGATTTATCTCTGGTGCAATTGGGATAAACCGGATTAACTTCGTTTTCGACGTGTGTTGCTGGGCCGTTTCCTCCGTCTTCAACTGACCCGAAAGGGGGGAATGTTGGTTTCGTGGTGACGGAAAAGTCTGGGCGTTCAGTTTGGTGCGGATATCCAGCTTCCTGAGAACCTCCTACTGAAGGATGCTGGACTCCCTCGTGGGGAATCTCGCTAGGGTTGGGTGTTGTGTGAAGAATACCGTTGGGATATCCCGATCCTGGCCGCCAAGTGGTTGCGATTACTGGATGTTGAGGATTTTGGATTCCGGATGGACCTTTGACGGGTACAGTATCTGTTTCTTGTCCAAGAGAGGTTGTGGTTTGCCAAATAGTTGCTTCTGTTGCGGCAGGTTTTCCTACTGTTTGGTTTCGGTCATCCGAATGATTAATTTCCGAAGGAAATTCGGTGGATGTTGGTTTTTCTGTTTTACTTGGATAATGTGAGTTTCCTGTAAAAGGAGATTGGCTTCCTTCAGTAGTTATTTCTCCTTGTGGGTATCCTGTGGAAGGTGTCTGGGGAAATTGTGTTTCTCCTTGAGGATGATTCGTCGATTGATCAGGCAACTGGGTGGTGACAGCTGGTTTTTGATCTTCCGGATATCCCGTGGGTGGATAGCCAAATTGGTCTGGATATTGAGTGCCGCTCGAAGGAGATTGTCCCTGTGGATATCCCGCGGTTGGACGACCGGGTTGGCCTGGATAT
>JAOWBB010009942.1:0-83322 GCA_028565995.1 Ricinus marginatus
CACCCCTCCCCCTCCCCCTCCCGCCCGACTTCCGAAAGTCGGAAATTATCGGGAGCCGAGAAAAAACCGTTTTCCGGAATCGCTCGCGCGAGTTTCCGTCTCCACATCGGAAAACTCCGCTCGCGAAATCATCGCCTCCGTGGAAAATGAAAAACCCGCGATATTTATGCCGGCTCATAAATCATGAAACTCATTATGCGCCGGGGAAGCGATTTTATTACGTTCTTATTACGTCCCGATCCTTAAGCGCATGAAACGCCGTGTGTAATAATTCGCCGGGCATTCTAATAATTTACCCCACGCATAAAATTGTGTCACGTGCATCCGCCCGCTCGGGATCTCGCGCCTCGCGGATATCGCTTGATGCCGGTTAAAAAGATCACTTTAATTCAGCGAGATTTTCCGCAATTCAAATTTGACCGCGATTAAACGTCTCTGACGATTTTAAATCTTCCCGCGGAAATGCTTTTATGCAGCCCTTTTGCCGCGCGTGAAAACAGTTTTACAATCTTCTGCCGTCGCCAGCGTCGATTGCAGGTCCCCTTTCGTTTCGCGTAAAATTTATGATGTAAAAAGCGACGCGACGAAGAACCTTAGAAAAATTTCGTTGTGCATCCGCGAGCGCAAAATCGGGGGGTAAATAATTCGGATTTGATCTTCCTTCCCTGGCGAAACGCGCACTTCGGAAAATGAAACTCGAGCCTTATGTTGCATGCATGCAAGATTATCGTTCGAAAAAATGACATTTGACGTTCCGGGCAACAAGCACCGTCGGACGATCTAATTACGATTTTGAAGATTGCGGTACAATGCGACGCGTGAGATGGTATGGAATTATGTAAAGAAGGGATAATTATTCAAATGCGCCCGAGCCGCGTTCGATTGTTGGTCCATGTTGTGCAACGTTAAAATTTACTTTCGAATTCATCTGAGCCGAAAAAAAAAATGGTAATAACAACAAATTAATAAACAAATAACGCAAAATCCTGGCGGTTTTATCGTTTGAAAAGTTGCCTTCGGCGACTGCGAAAATGCAGCTTCGACCCTTCTGTTCGACAAATCGACGATGAACGATCGACAGTGATCGAGACGCAAACACATTCGCCTCGCGACACGGCTCCCGATCGATGAATTTTCGCAAAAGGCCAAAACGAAGCTTTTACGTTGACTTTTTTCACGCGAAATGACTTCATCGCGATGCGATCGTCCATGATTCAGATTAAGCCGAATTGGCCGGATGAAATATCCGAATAGTATTTCCCTTTGCTCACACTTCGCTTTCCGCGAAAACTTTTCGCTCCGACTCATCGCGCTCTCATCTCGCAACCGCCGTCGGTTCCGAATTTCGTTTTGCTATCATCTGTTTGCCGATCCGTTTGCCGCTCTTTCATTTTCCGCTTTCGCTGCCGGAAAAGGTCAGGCTCCGTTTCTTATTTCCGCCGGAAGTGAACGGAAAGCTCCTCGGCCCTTTGACATCGTAAATTGAGGAATCGACGTGCAAAAGGATAAACTCAAAGCGAGTTCGAGTGTGCACACACCGTCTGAGTAAATCGTGATATTCGATACCCAGTGGGGCAACCACATGAAATTTTAATAACGATCTTTGTGAGTCATTACAAGCGGCGACTGCATATTCCGGGGATTTGTTGTTGTCGGGCAGGGTTGTCCAGCCAGTGGCCCGAGGCTGCAACGAAAGGGTTTTAGGTTTTTAAAGGGCGTTTGTTTCTATTAAACATTAATAGCTTTTTTTTTTGCTATTTAAATTAAATTCTCGGTTTTATGTCCGGATCTTGCGCTTTATTCACTTTCGTTTTACATTTGATCATGTCAATGTGTTTTACGATCCCTCCCGGAGAGAATTGTTTTTTTTTTTTTTATTTTCAAAAGCGTTGCCCGAAGAAGCCGGAGATTTGCCTTCGCGGTCCGCTGCGGAAAAGGATTGCGGCTCCATCTGCGAAACCCGGGCCTCGACGGAGTGGAAATTCGGGACTAATACCTGAAATTGCCCCGGGCGAAGAAGCCTTCCCCAATCATCCCATCCCGAAGGATGAATCGAGGAGCCAAGTTTCAGCTTTTCCACCTTGCAAAGGACTTCGGCTTGAATAAGGGGCACCGCTCCGCCTTGGAAGGCATCGCCATCTTCCGTCAGCCTTAGATTTTCCATTTCGCCTTTTCCGGAAGTCCGAGTCTCGTTTGGCTGCGGCAAAAATTTTCGTGAGCGGCGATACTCGAACCCCACATTATCATCGTCGATATTTACCAGCAAAAGTGATCTCATCAGTCATATTTCGAGAGTCTTTCGCGTAATAACACGTCATATAGTAACTATATACTCATCTCGTGGAATTTTTGCTCGATGACTAAATTAAATTACCGTTCTCGGGACTGCATAAATGTTAAGGGGCCCCGGTAGGAACGCGTTAAGCAAATTGTCTCTCGGATATAAATTAGACAATTTTCAAAATTCTAAATCAAAAATTTTCCCGAATAAACGAAATAAAAAAAAAAATAAGAAAGTTCACGGGTACCTAGGAATATAAAAAGATTCAGAGGGAAACAATCACGAATCAATAAAGGGTAGGGCCAAATGTTAAAATTCAACATTTGCCAGGTAAATTAACGCGCTATGAATTGGGATTAATAATATTTAATTGCTTGTTATTAACACGCAGTATTATAAAAGAAAAACTGTAAATGTTTCTTCAAAAAAATAAATAAATAAAAAGGAAAAAAAGACTGTGGTAACATTCCCATAAAATTATCTCGGGTTGCAATTATGGCACATACGAAAGGAATGTAGCTTCAAATCATTTCTCTCATAATTAGAATGAATATTTACATAGCCCAAAATTAGGAGAACGTAAAATTACAAATGTGAGGAAATGCAAAATTTAAAATGTCTATACTTTGTGTCATTACAAACAAAACCTGCCCGCTTGATAAAGTTCCCACGAGCGATCTTCTCCATCATTCAGATAAGGATTCGATGCTTCAACGCTGTTTTTGAATTTAGGATTTTGGATCTGTGGCGGACACCAGATCCAAAGAATTGCACCATAATTTAGTTGTGATCGAAGTTAATAAATATAACGTGCTGGAAAGAACGCTGTAGGATGTTTTTCAAACGTTTTCCAGCTTTTTTTTTTTTTTTTTACGCTTGAAAACGGATCTTTACATTTGGGTTAGATTTTGCTGCATGCTGGCATGAAATCCTGGCCTGAAAAATGTGTTGCATTTGCAAGCGAACTGAATTTTCAACTCGAATTGAATTTCTATGGCACAAGCTTTTCGCTCCGAAGTTTATATGCTTTTTTTTTTTTAACATATTCCCAATAAGCGATAATTTCTTTATCGTATCGATGAATATATACGCATCCGACAGCGATGATATGCCCTCAAACAAAAACTCTTACATTGAAAAAGAAAAATTTTTACATAATGGCAAATACCTATTTCGATATTTAACAGAAAAAAAGATAAATAAACGGTTACCATTTTATTTATATAACAGATCTTTGATAAATATGTCTACGCTCACGGCATAGTTAGTTATCTGCTTTGGCGTTATATCAAAACCGCGTTTTAACATGTAAGCTCTTTTGCTTATTTTCACAGGAATATAGTTGGTATAAAAAAGGGTTATCAGAACGCCGTTGATTAAAGAAACATTATTTTGTTTATGTAATCATGTCACAAACTTTGGTGTAATAAATAATTTCATCTGTTCAGCAGTGTCGAAAAATTGTTATGTTTTGTCATGAAATATGTATACATTTTTTTTTTTCGCCGGCTTCAAAAGTTATGTGCCAGGATAAAAATTTGTATAATACAACAATGCTGAGTTGGAAAGTATTTCGCGAAAGTTTCATATGGGTGTACTCGTTTCGAAAAGGAACTCCGGCTACGAAATACATTTACTTAGTTGCTGTTTTTCTATGCGCCACGGTTAAGATTTCGCCTTCACCAATTCAAATTTCCGCTGGAGAATGATGGACAAAAAAAAAATGAAAGCTTTTAACATTCACACGCATACACATAGGAATCCAACGCAAATTGTCGGTATTTAACGCATTTTTTTTTCGCAATTCACTTCATTGCACGGCAAATGCCCCATAAATAGATATCATAAATTTATATTAAATCCACTCGGATAAAATCTGTTAATAAGCACTTTGTTATAATGGCGGCAACATATCATATTCCATCTTCGAAAACTCGGTTATTCAAATTTTACGGCATGGAAATGAAATGCGCATTTAATGCGAGTATTATATGCTTTGTTTTTTGGCATTTGGAAAAATATCTTGCAGAAAAACAAACGCGTCTCCTTTTATAATAATACCTATATAATTACTGGGAAAAAAAGAAAAATTTGCTAATATCAGCACATAATAATAAACTGAAAAAATTTCTTGGCGTACTTAATTTAATACGGAATAAAATGTTTTTTTTAAATTTTTTTATTGTTGATAAACCGGTTGCTTAAAACATGTCACCTTTTACATCTTAAGCAGAATAATCCATAACTAACCAACCTAATATGCAAATTAAAATTTTAAAATAATTTTGTCTTTATTTGATTGGGTTCATCATCGTCGGGGAAACCACGGTGTACATCATAAAAAATAAATTTTGTTTTAAAAGACTATTTTTTTGCCCGTAGAGTGGAATTTAATCAATTGGAAGTGCTGTCATTTCACAAGGCAATACTATAATAATAGTAATATTTATACAGGAGAAATTATAATTTATGTTGGCTAGAAATCTCGTGCCTTCCTGGCTAAAGATTATGAGCTAAAATTTGTTATAAAACTCTATTCAAGTTTGCCAAATACGAGTTAGGGTAATAAAATAAATTTAATAACTGGGATCGTTAGTATGACCAACAGAAAAAATGAAATACAATCTTTCTTTAGGGCTACAAAAACAAACTATTTGTTCTGCGGTAAAAATAAATAAATCATTATTATTGTCGAAATTGAGAAAACTTGGTTCGAAAAATAAAAATTTTCCGAATTTAATTTCTCCTTTACAAAAGTGCCAGGAGAAATTTTCTCCAAATCAATAATGAAAAGGGCGACTTGAAATTGCTTCTCTCTCGATTAATCAAAATTTAACTTTCAAATGCTTTTAACGAATGTTATAAAATCTATAAAAAATACGAAAACATCGGTTAAAGCTTTATTATAATAAAATAAAAAAACGATGACTTATTTCAGGGATAACTTTTGATATATATATATATATATATAGCGGGAGTGTGTTAGTAAATCTATATTGATGCGATTTTTAGATATTTTGGGGAGGAATTTGGAATTTTCTTGAATTAAATTAAACAATGAGTTCAAAAAGCAAAAAATTCATCTCCTGGATGATAAATTATTTAATTGACCATATATGTTAATAAAGAATTTGAAAACAAATACCAAACCGGTTTTTGCAAACTTTTTTTCAGAGGGGACATAAGAACATTCACCAGGTCGAATTACTGTTTATAAAGTAGAAAATAATGGATCATATCCGAATTAAAACAGTGGTTTCTAACCTGGAAAGCACAACTTGCTGGATTACCGGAGGAGGCGTTCCCGATGGTCGATATTCTGCCCGAAAAGGGTAAGAATCAGTTCAATTATTGATAATTTTCGCTTTCACGTGGTAAAAGAACATGAAATTTCATTTATTCCTTCTTTATGTCAAACAATTAAGCTTTCGGACCATTTCCTTTTCTTAAGGCGAGATCAATGACCAGGCTCTTGATGAAGAACATTTTTCAATCTTAATTCTTCTCTAAAACAGATAGCTGATGCGATCGGATCAGACGCCGGCAAAAAAGTGCGTCGCACTTTGTGATCCGTTTCTTTGCTCGGACGCTGACAGCAGCGGAAAGGCTTTTAAGCGATTGGAAACGTCACGTTATTGGATATTTGCGCCGTTTAAAACGAAAATCGGACCCCGAACTCGCACTCGTCGGTCGAGGCTTCTGGACAACAATAAAAATTCATGCCGGCAAATGGAACACATGCATTATTTCTTGTTTCGAAGCCTCACCCACATTGCAATTTCCCTTCCGATCGCGAAAACTAAGAAGGAAAGAAAATCGGGACGCCGCGAGCAAGAAGAAATAAGAATTTTACACAAATCAAAATACGAAATTCGGTTTGGAACCAAAATTTATTCAGCAGAATTGAATACTCCGTACAACGGTACCGACATGACTTGTATTTAAAGTATTATAAGAACGTTCCTTTGTAATTTTAGTATCTCTGTCTCTCTGGTCACGGTACTGAATCCTAGCACGTGTTTTATATTATATTATAAGCGTTATTACCCCATGTTCCATCTTTAATTTCAAGTTTCTTCAACCACCCCCTTTTTTCATACACCCTCCTGATGTAATCGGCAGCCGCACAATTGCAATCGAATAACTTAAACAATGTGATTATTACACAATTAATTTCGAGACCGTAAATATTTCAATTCGCATATTAAAAAAAAAATGTTTATATGAATTGTTTTAATTTAACCTTTGGGTCAAACATAAGACAACTCGGATGAACTCGTTTTCTTTTTACCAAAAAATCACATTATAATATTTTCTGCAGCCAACTTTACCCGTCTCGGAATTATAAATATGAAATATAAATTAATCTGTCATTCATATTTTCTAACATCCGATGAAATTTATCTTACAAATTATCATGTACTTCTTTTGATTAAAAAGAAACAACCAAATATCTAATATTAATTCACGTTGTCGGAATCAAACGTAGCCTTATCGGAGACGCAGTCTTTGTTTTTTCAAACCGCCTCAGAATTATAGTTTTATTCCTCCAGATAATTTGTCACAACGATTGCGCTCGCTTACGGTTAAAAATAAATTTGCTCGTGCAATTTTATCGTTATTAAACTTTAATTTAATTTCGGGCAAAAACTGTAACTGAGTATTTCCAAATCGCTGTGCGTAATCCCACCTTCGGGAGCGCAGAAGACGTCCAAAATTCAGTCGTTCCGACAATAAATGGATTGCATTTGCATAAAAATAAAAGGCAACCGGATCGACCTTTACTGATAAGTCGGGGCATGCAAAATTAAAGTTAACTTTCAGCTCTTCCATCGCTTTGGCCGCAGGGATCAACCGAAGGCAGGCGTCGCAGAATTAAATGCACGGAATTTGGCTTAGCTGCGACACCGATGTATCTCAGCTTCTCTCCTTTAACCGCAATGGATCATGCAGCTGAAAACTGATTCTTCGGCCTTTCGCGTAGAAACTTAAAAATTATATTTTTTCTCTTCCGATGCCGCTCTCGCCACGTCCCTGCCGGGATAATAAAACGAAGGCCCGAACGCGATCGCTTTCCCTTCGCTTTTGGGCCAAATCGAAAATTGCCATTGTTCCAAACTCGAATTCGATCACGAGAAGAGTTAAGAAAAAAAAAAAAAATTCCACGCTGGAAAATGGACGTGAAGCTAATTAGTCAGTTCTGGAAGGCTCTTCGTGGCGGGATTCCCTGCGCCCGTATGAAAAATTGAGATTTCATAAAATTACACAACTGGTCCGAAGGCGTGCTTATTCGAGAAAAAAGAAGAAAATTTGATTTGAAATACCTTTGAGAGTAATAATTTCGGATCTTAACATAAATTCACGACTTGCCCGCGAATGCTAAGCACGGCCGGGCGCAACTTCAGCGGATAAAAAAGAATATATATATATATATTTAGATTTTTTTTTTTTTAATTTCCAACTTCGATATTTCGCCGCAATTAAAACCATTAGATTAATTTTCTTTTTACGGTCGATACGGTCTCGGAAAGGGACGGGATAACACCCGATTCGCGGGGACGGGCATGATCAGGAAACGGGAAGACGGAGAAGTGAAAAACCTGGTAATCAGGCTCAAGCCATCGCGGACGGAAAGCCGGAGAGGTACCGCGATCCGCGAGGCAGGTTCGGCGGGGGAAGAAACCACGCTGCACGTGAGTTCGCACAACATTCGAAAAAGGAAGGAACAATGCGCAAGAAAAAAAAGATGCGCCTCTTTTCTTTCTGGGCGAAGAGATTTGATTTTAATCCGCTGCAATAATTGTTTGTCCATAATTTAATTTTCTTCAGATGTTTGAATAATTAAAAAAAAAAAAAAAAAAAAAAAAAAAACGTGGCGGTAGATTGACGGAGATAGTGAAAACAAGGCGAATCCCGCTCTCACGCCATTGCATAAACAACAATGGATTAACATAAGTAATCAGCATAGCGGATTCACCATCATATTTAGCATAATGAGAGTGGCAGATGATTGTTCATCTCCGAATCGTTAACAATCTTTTCGGAAAATGCCGAAGAGAAAAAGGGAAAAATTATTTTTCGCAATTTTTCAATCGGTTCCTTTTCTTTATTCCTGCAATTGTAAAAGTGCGTTGGTCGAATGCGCGGCTCGAAGGCGGGTTGAAAGCGAGTCCCTTGGATTTCGAACGCAAAAGTCTAATAAGCGGTGTCGCGTTGCGTTCGATGCAATTTACGGCACATGCAACTCGCCATTGACCGTTTAAGACACTTTCGTACGTCTCTTCATTTTTATGAGATAAACGAGAATCAATAATGTTTATCGTCAACCGAAAAGGAAATTACTTTCCTTTAAATAAAAAAAATTATATATATATATATATATGCGGTTATATATGGCACGCGGTTTCGAACGCCAGAGAACGAAATTTTTTTTTTTTTTTGCACCGCAGCCTATAGACGTTATTTATTCCAGGATTTTTATACAGGAATTTTTTGATTCTAAATTTTGTGACTTTTTTTTTTAATTTTAAATTACGTGTCGATATCGGACATCGGATAAATAAACCCGAAAAGATATTCGGCAAAATTTCATCGCCGCCACATGTTGGCCTTTAAATTTGGAATCGCGTGACGGGCAGTTTCGCTGACGCTCCTTCTCGGTGGGCAAAATTGTTCTCCCCTGTGGTCGGCCATCCGGGAAACCCCCTCCCCCCCCCCATGAAGGAACGCTCAACGAAATCCGAATCGTCGGTTTTTTCCCGCGATCCTTCGCAGCGCCCCGGCGCCGAACGGAGGCTCGCGGCGTTGCAGCGAAGGGAGTCGAAGAGGGGATCCCCGTTCGGGATGCGAGAAACGGGGAAGAAAAGCGCTGCCAACCGAAGACGAATTCGCGGGAGGCGTTTCTTCCGGTCGCCGCCGCCGCCGCCGCGATTCGGAGTTCGGGTTCGCTGCCGGAGAGAGGTCGGCGATGCGATCGCGCATGAATTTTTCAAGTTTTCGGAGAGGGAACCTGAAATTTGACGGTGAAATACGAGTTTCTGACGAGTTGGCGGGTTACCCGGAGAAGCGCGGTGAAGACCCGAGAAAATCGTGATGCTTAAAGTGGCAATTAATTTTTTTTTTTTTTTAAAAAACAATGCGATCCATACAAAAACAAAATCAATCTCTCCCCGTGGAGCACAGCTCTATACGAGTTACGGACCGCCGCAGTCGTTTTTTGCCTCTTTTTTTTCTTTTTTATGCTTCTCCACATTGTTTTTTTCCTCCTCTGAATATTCCTATAACTTCCCGGCATAAATAATCATAGTAATAACAAAAACGAGATTATCGTGGAAAACTAAATAACATTGACATGTTCCAGTTCAAGGTGATGGCGGGTATTCTGCCCATTCAGTTTTTGTTTCAGTTCCTCAGATAACCGAATAATTAGATGGCTTTGAATTATGTGAAAAACCTTCGTAACATAAGATTACGCGTGTATTTGTTTTGGGCATGAACCGCCGAGTTTTTTTTTTTACGTAACGACGTGGACGGATAAATCTCCGACGTGCACCCAGAACGCTGTTATTAATATTTCCTTTCATCATTCCTCGGGATCGATTGTTCCTTTCCTTTTGAATTGCCTTCGGGACGAGGGAGAAAACACAGTTTCCGAATGAGAATCGAGTCGGTTTCCGGGACCGAAGTGCTATCCAGCCCAGTGAAAAAGGTTAATTGCGCTGCGTACCGACAAATCGTGTTCATTGTATTTAATAAGTATGGCTGGTACCTAATAAATTCTCGTTTATATTTTCACGCCCCTCGCGTTAAAAAGATCGTATAAAAGCTTAAATGCGTAATTCATTAAACCGTTTGCTTTTATGTGCATTTGGTGACACGATCTGATTATGAAACGCAAGTTTCGAACATTGACCTTAAGCTTCCGAATGTCCACTTGTGTAGAATGCCTTTATCGAACCTGAATCGACCATTGTTTCCTTTGCTGCACACACAACTTGTGCATGAAATGACTCAGCGCGGGACCATTAATAAAAATGGCATTTTCCTTTTGTAAACGTGAATGAAAGGAATTTTCAAGCTTTGAAAAATGTGGGACACCATTGTTTGAAATGTTATACCTGGGTTTCGGGAACTTTTAACCGAGCGGCGCTCTTATCCGGAGGACCGACAGCCGGGGTCGTTTCTTCGTTACATTCCGCTTCGCCCGTTTCCGTCCCCTTTGGAATCGTTTCGGAAAATAACAAAAAAGGTTGGAAGTCAACAACAATTTGCCTCTTTTAAGATGGCGGCATTATTTCGCGTTTGATTTACGTACAACAACAACAACGAGGCATTAAAAACCTTAGAAATTTTTTTTTTTTTGCCGGGCGAAAAACTTTCAGAACTTAAATGCCAAAAAAATTAGTCAAGGTAATGTACAAGATAAATATCTTTTGCGGCTAATTAGAGGCTGGGAAGACCATATTCGACCAATTTATGTTCCAGGAGGGAATTAAACGGAGAATCTGAAGAAATTCGAGATTCCAACTCCGAAACTCATTGCAATCGCTTTACGTACAGCAAATACCTATTTTTTTTTTCTTTTTCTTAACCGTCTACTCGCCGTGCCGAAAAGGAACCGCACATCCCGTGGGATGAATTGCGCATGGTCTACAATGGAACGCATCACAACGCGTTCGTTTTCACACCTTTTTAAGCTCATCTCGGTGCAATTGCAATTCCAGCTGGATTAAAAGAAAAAATTTCCCTCCTCTCTTTTTCTCCAAACGTTATATTTATTCCCGGTGCAGGGTAAAAGTCCATGTTCAGTCCAAAACGTGTTACCTCACAGCTTCCTAAGTTGTCGTCGGCCTCTGATTGCGCATATATCATGTCTCGCCACAAGTATTTTTTCGTTTTGTTTCGGTATTTCTTCCGTTAATGTGCAGAAATCTGCGATAAAATTTCTTTTTGTCTTTATTAAAGGAACCTCCTCGCAAGACGCGAGAAACCGGCTTCGAATTTCTCGCGGACGCGTTTAGAATCTGAAATGCATTGCACGGCGCAACGGTTTTAAAAATTCGGATCATGCAAGAGAACTGCTTTTGCGTATGCGCGTCAGCATTGCGTTTACGCTTCCCGTACGTTGAAAAATTGTAGCAAAATCTCTCTGCGCCTATTCCGTGCAAGCAGCAAGATGTGCAACGCGCTTTTCTTGCGACACGACGTTATTTCGAAGCGCAGTATCGTTTCCCGATCGGTCTACGATTCCGCGGTGTTACTTCAAATTGGGAATAATCCTTGCGATCCGTTAAAAGTGTTAAATTGGTGCAGATATGCCAGTCACAAATATTCAAAATCTTTCTTCGATTACATTAAGAGGTCTGCATTGTATAACAGTTTGACTGGAACGTCATACGTATGAATACATAACTACTGTCACTGTGAAAAGAATCTCGACAAACATTGCTATTTTTACCGCTAATAAAACCCCATTGCCACTTTTATTGTATGATAACTTTCACGCTTGGAAATGTAACGTACATCCAGTTCCACAATTTTATATAACTTTGATTAAGAAAATTTTTATTTCAGTCCTAAACTATTTCCTAGCTAAAATTAAATCTATATTCAATTCAACGGCTTTAGTCGTCCAATGCAATCATAAGATCGTGTTCATTTTATTGTAATATTTAATGTTTCATAAATTATCGTTGTTAAAATAATAAAAAATTAATTTCCCATGTTATTATTACAATATATAATTATAACCTCAATAAAAATTCATTCGGTTTAGCTATCGAATGAAAAAAAGAAAAATCTTAAAACTATTTTATTCTTTGCTGGCAATTTACTATTTGTTAAAGTATTAAATTTATTGAATTTGGAATTAACTATGTTTGATGGATCCCGATTTATATATTGCGGGATTTACACAAGACATCAGTAATATGATGCTTTGCATTGTGTGAGAATGGTGTAAAATTAACGGGAAATTTATATTCAACTTAAGCAATCCGAACAACATATTGAATCAATCGCTTTCCCATATGTCGAAGATTAGAATTAAATGTATTGTGTTTAAAAGATATCGGCTTTACACTATAATTTAAGACTGGTTAACGACATTTTAAAGTAATCCGCCGATAACGTTAGACATAAAAAAGAATTTGTCAGTTGCATTCGATATCCAATGTACATCACCTTCCCATTTATCTTAAATGAGAAAATGAAGGCTAATTTGAAATTAAATCTCGAAAATAACCCGTTACGAAATTTTCAATGCTTGAGAGTTTGAGTTGGCCTCTGTAATAAGATATATATTTTGATGATTTGTCCATTAAATGTTAGAAGCATCACTCTTCAATATCGGAAACACCAAAAATGATTAAAAGCAAAACTCAAAAGAGTTAGATATTTTTTTAAGATATCAAATTAAGATCCGTTCGTTAATTTTTTCTTTTCTTTAAATAAATCTCGAGGTGCTGATTAATTGTATAACGAGAAGAATCGTTTAAAAAAGGAAAAATATTTTAATCATGTGAATCGCATTTAATGTGAAATTGGAGCCAATAAGCAGAGGAAAAGAATTTCCATATATCAGCAGGTTGAAAACGATGCATAGCATTCGTTTCATCTCAATAAATGTGATCCAGCAACTCAAGTTTCGATTGTGAACTTTATTATACAAGCTACTTTCTTTGTTTTTTTTTTTGGAAAATATTTTCATGTGATTAAAAGCAAGAAACATTAATATTAAGCTGCATTTAAATAAATAAATGTAATTTTCTTTTTTTCTTCGACAAATATCTGAGGGCAAAGATATTTTTTCATTTTTAATAGTACGCGATTATGAAAAAATAATAATAATAACTGCGGTATAATTCCCGTTATTAATATTAATTAAAATTGCGATCGGATGTATCACAAATGGATGTTTAAATGTTAATGGTAATTAAACATAATCGTCAAAAATAAACTGAGAAACAAAAGTAGTAAAAGAAATGCTTTGCATGAAATTGCGCTAAACCTGGGAGATTGTCGCGTTAGCCTTTGCACTATTTTCATTATTTTGCTGTCAGTATTCGTCCATCCTACTTGTTTTTAACTTTTTTCCTCTCTAGGTGCTTTTTCAGGGCCCTCCGTGATGATCCTCCATCTGCTTCGAAAAGAACGTTCTAAACGTTTTCGTGAATTTCTCTGAACGAAAATTTTCATCATGGTTTACCTTAAACCAACTTCTTCCTCAATGTGAAGAATCTACAATTTTTTTTAATACCGTTATCAACGTGCTCCGCAATATTTTTAATGACCAAGATGATGTATAAAGAAAAAAAATAATAAATTGTCCATTTTTTTTTCAGTCTCTCTAAATGTTTAAGATTACGTTCAAATACTTTTTATGAAGTAGCGGTTAACAAGGAAACCTCGGTTACAACGTCAAAATGACCTGGTCCCGGTGGGGTTTTGACATGGTCGAGCGTAAATAAGTAATTTTTTTTTACTACGAAACGTCTCTTTTTAATAAGATAGTTCATGATTAGGTTTTCTTTATTAAACGTGTCTTCTGTACGAACAGAATAAAATACATCACGGGTATTTTCCCTATGCTAAAGCTCATATCTAGTCAGGAGTATACGCGTAAAGTAAAATTAATGTTTCAACATCTCAAGCTTGCTTTTTTCTTATTTAGGGAGCTCAATTCAATAAAAATAGTTAAATGATGATCTATCGCATTAACATCTTATACAATTTCGTAAATATTGGAATATAATAATGATTAGTTAAGGAATATGTGCTTTCATGTTAAAAAATATATATGTGTGTGTCTGTGTGCAATATATATGCATGAATTTTACAATACGCTCACTTTATATATTTCACAAAATTACCTTTTTATATGCGGCAGGAAGGATCCTTAGATGCGGGAGTTTTGAAATAAAAATGAAAAACTATATTAAAAAAAAATAAAATCTATCTAAAACTAAAAAAAGGAACAAATTGTGAAAGAAAAATCAATTAGTGTTAAATCTTCGTCGGCTTACGAATATTTCACGAATTTCATAGTGAATAAGTTTTCGATCTAATACCGTTCAAATCCTACTAGTTTATGTTAACTTCTTTTTTTTTCAATCATATAAGAGGATTATGTACTAATGTTAAGGTTGAACATACTTAAGGACAAATTTTGTTTCTCAATCTTATCCAATATCATATTGAATACGAATTAATTACCACTAAGGCGGAATTCCCTGACATTCCAACGTATCTTTCGATTTTATTTCGGACAAAATTCCCTTAAAAAGCACAAAATTTCAAAGTCATAGCTTCCGAAAAACACTGGCAGACAACTAGCTTTTTTCAATTAAGGAAAAAACAATTTATGTTTCTGCGGATATCGAAAAAAATTAGAGAAAAATATTAGAAAATTCTCACATCGAAATAAGCTAGACATTTAATAAAATGTAATGAACTGTGTTGCCAAATACTCATTCCCAAATTTCCTTTTGATGTCTTGAAATTATTTCTACATATAAACTAAATTTATATAAATATAATTTATTCTATTATAAACAAAATTTCCTTTTTACCTTCAAATTACGTAACTGGTTAACGACGTTAAATTTTTCTTTATTTCATTTCGCAATAGTAATTATAGAGTTTGAATTTAATATTATTCGAATTCCAATCTTTTGAACTGTAAAAACTTACGGTCACATAAATAAAATGTAATATCTCATATCAATAAAAGTAATACAATAATTTTTTTATAGTAAAATATTTTGGCATAGCATAGAAATCTTACCATTTTCTCAAGCTTTTGCTAAATATTTTTCGTCGTAATACTTAAATAACATTTTTGAATTTTTAATTAATGCATATACTTACAATTTTTGCAGTATGAAGTTACACGCACTAAGCTTATAAATAATGAAATCTAAAGACGCGAGATCATACATTAAACAAATTCGCTATACTTCGGTCACTGCATCTCGTAAACGCAAGCTATAAAATATTCATTCGTAGTTGTTTAAATTTAACCTGAATTTTTTTTCCCGAAATTTGTATGAAATTTTGCATCTTTGATCGGTAAATGAACTAGGGGAAAATATAAAATTATAACTAATCTTTTCTTAAAAGAGTAAAAAAATGAATAACCACCAGATTAAGAGGTCCGAAGCAACTCCCGCCACTATATTAACACCATTTATTATTTACCAAATATGTACATATAACGCATACAATTCTAATGTAACAAACCTGCTTCTGCAGAAAAATTTTCCACGCCTTTAACCCGAAGCAATAATAGAAATGACTGAAATGAATAAAAATTCGGAGATAAGATGAAACACAACGACTCTATAACGGCTTATTACGTTATGCAATTGCATTTTGCGTACCGCGGAAAATTTTTCCGGGATCAGGGATTCTTCCGATGTCCAAAAGCAACAGGGGCTCTTCCACTGCATCAATCCCAACCATTCTGTTGCATCCCATAAAAAGGACGAAGTGCCTCGGCGTTCATTCAATGACGGGTTCGAAATGTACAAATTTCGTTTCTTCATCTCAAATAATCGTTCCAGTACAGAAATATCCTCAAACCGATGTGCTGTTCCGCAAGAAGCGTTTTTGTTCCTTTTAAATTATGTGGTTTGCCACAGTTCGCCTCAAAAGAACGTACTTCCTAATTTATTCATCATCTGCTGCATTGCTCTTCACCATATTCCATGAAACAAAGTTAATCTAAAAAGTTTTCCAGGCGGTTTTTATAATGTTACACGACTTCAGTGAATTGTTAATAAATAGCCAAAATATTTTCCGACGCTGAATTTCAGATAAATTATAACCGAAATTTTTTTACCTACTAACCAATTTTTTATAAGCGCCGAAAAATCAGTTTCCGCTAATTATATGTTGAACATTTGTTTAAAAATTAAGATTAAGAATGTACCTTAGGCAGTGTGATGCATCATATAATTTTTTTACATGTCGTATTTCCATATATACTTTTAATGAAAGAAAAACATCAGTTTCAGAAGGCTACGGTTGTAACGTGGAAAATTACCTAATACCGGCAGATTTTATTATGTCCAATTTACTATAAACGAGTTGGATTGATAAATAACCAGGTTTTTCATACTATTCATGGTTTCGCTAATAACAATTGCTTGTTGTGCATATACATTCTTAGCTGTCCATGGACACAGCTTGCATTTAATTTCCAAGTGCAGTCTCATTGTCATGTACCACAGTTTTGGTGTTAATTTTAATTTTAAAAATGTTTAATATCATTCCCAGGGCTGTGCATTAAATTATTCTGCATATTACGTAATATATATGTACGTATAGAGAGGGGGGGGGGGTCGCGGACGATTTATTAAATAAATTCTGGAGAAAAGCAAACTGTAAATACACGAATTATCGTTAATAAGCACAGAGAAATGCTCAGTGGGAAATATTACATAAGAAATAAATCGATATGGTTCAAAATACCCCCGAATTATCGGTAAATATGAAAATCGATTGTGTAGCATCAATAGGTACATGCATGTAAAAAATTTTTTTTGCAACGATTCTGCAATGCATCTTCGGATTTGATCAGAGGATATAATTCCATCGTCAATGGAGCGCATGTAAACAAAAGAGAGGCCATCTTGTTCAATTCAGCATGTTCGTGAGAAAGAAAAATGAAAGGCACGCGAAATCGCGAAGTGCGGAAGATGCGGGGGAGGGGGAAGGGGTAGCGCAGCATGCGACTGCAGCGACTTCCGTCCGTCGGAAACGGTTTCCTTCCTTTTCACTTTTTCATCCTTTTTCCGAAAGCCGGTTTGGCAAATTGCACCAGATGCCGGCAAACGGACCGCAACCCGGATAAGGTTAAGAAAAAAAGCGATTTTTTTTTCGGGAAGAAATTTTCGTTTTTATTTTTATCTTTACTTTTTTTGCCCGAAAAAAAGAGAGAAAGGAAAAAAAAAACTTGTTAATTACGGCAAAACAATCCGCTCGATCAGGCAAAACGATGCCTCGTTCGCAAACGCGTTCCCCCCCCCGAAAGTGCAGCAATTTCGATTTAGCAACAAAAACCGTTCGGGAAACAAAAAAATCCAAATAAAAAAAGGCGGTGCATTTTAAGTGTTTCATTTCGTTTCCCTTTCCAAAAAATAATTTTCGGCTTAAAATTAATGACTTGGCTCCGCGAAAAGCATCCGATTCGTTGAAAACCAAATTGCCCCGCGAGATTCTTTTTTTCTCTTCTTCCATTTTTTTTTTTTTTTTTTTTTTTTTTTTAATTGAAATGTGACGTTTTAATTTTTAAAAACCGTTCGCTTTGGAGAAACATTTCCGGTGTTTTCACACCGTGAAAACGACGTTTGCCGGTCGGTGCGAACGCTTTCGATACGCAGCAATTGATGAGTTCGGAATTCGCCTGCACCGGGCGTGCGTAAAAACTGCGCAGGCTGCGGCAAGGCCCGCCTTCCGCCTCGTCCCCGTTTGTTTTTCGGGAAGGTTCCATCCGGGAGCACCGCTGCGGCCATCGATCACCCCAAACGGGGCGCCACGGTTTCGAGTTAAAGAGCCAAAAACTTACCTCGGGAGGTCGAAGAGATTGAACCGACGAGGATAAGCGAAAACGTCCGCGGTCTCCGGATAAATATTTTAACTCGCGAATAATAACTTAAAAATTATCAGCAACAGCGACATCCGTTGAAAATAATTAAAAAAACGTGGTTTCCAGCGCCGAGGCATCGGCGGTTGCTGTTTGAACAGTACAGAAAGCAATACTGCGTCAACGGAGTGATTCATGCAGTGATATCACTGTGTAATGCATTGTTTTAATTGAGGTATATCTAAGTTATCTCTTGCGCAAGCGCAGTCTTTTCCCCTCGCATCAATCCCCTGCATTCGCACTGGTCGAGTGACTGCGCCCGAGTCGTTCTTCGTTCGGCAGCCCGCCGCGCGAGGCGCGAAAGCGGCGCGGATCGCCAGCGCACGTTACCTCAAATCGCGAATGCTTTCGAATTGAAGGCCAAAGGCATCCGAATCAGTTTTTCTGTCGAAATGCTTATTTTCGGCCTGCTGAAAAATGTTCGAACAACATTGTCGCCGTCCTGCAAAATCCGGGAGTTGCGCGTTTGAAATGTGGCATTCTCATCTTTCTTAAACGCGGGGACAGAACTAAAATTTGCTTCAAGAAAGCCGCGTGTGCCGCGCTCCGCTCGGGAATTTTGCTTTGCCGTCGCCCGAGCCCACAGCCTTTTCGAACGGCCGGATTCGTTCCTCGAAATTGACTGGCGTGAATTCCTCGGCGGGCAGTCCATTAGCGGCCGCACGAAAACTTAACTTTCGCATTCGAAGAATCCCGAATTGCGCGCACCTTGAGGTTATGGTTAACGTTTGTCGGATTGACGGAAGAAGTGTGCGAAGCGCGTTCGGGAGAGAATCGAGTGCGGTGGATTCGCCCGGTTGCAGTGGCTCGGAATGAACCCTGCCGCGAATCGCTTTTTGCGGTTGTTCAATGAGGTCTAAAAGGGGCTTTTGACTCTTCCGGCGTTTCCCTCGGTTTTCGGGACTGGAAAAGTAAAGGCATTTTTTTTTTCAAAACCGAATCGCAAGCGAAAATTTTATTGAGATAAGAAGCGAAACGTGTTGGGACAGCTTTCTTCGATTCTAACGTTCAAAAAAGAAAGGAAAAAGAAAATATTCTGATTGATCCGTCTCCGTTTTTCCTAACGAACCACAAGCAAAGGAAGGAAGCTTTTTCGCTGTTTTCTATGCCCGTTGAAGTCCTTCGGTGTCTGCGGAGCTGAAGTCAAGCTTTGCCCCCATTCTCCTCAGCGCTATAATGGTATTAACCGCTTTGATCCATCTCTTTTTAATCACATACCTTTTCAGTTTGATCTTACTCAGTGAGGTATCTATCTGTACATTGGTCAGCCATCTGTGTGCCAAACATTCCTTTGCCGTTGAGCGTTTGCTGTCAATGAAAGAAAGAGAAAAATACAATAATATAACGGCAATTAGGACAATAATAATTAAAGTCCTGCATTCTTTTTTTTAAATAAGTAAAATCGCGTTTTATCCATCATTTAAATCCTCAAATCGATTACAATCAACTTAATTGAACGTCAAAATAAAGAAATCAATTTATTGGGGTTTATGTCGCACAGAATAGAGTTTAAGATGAAAATATGGAATAATTGGGATGTGTTATCAATTTCTTTTTTTTTGGGCAGTCCAAACGTTTCTTTCGCCTTTTTACCTCGCGATCGTCCAATGTTCTAAGAGCAGACGTACATAACCATCTGCATTGCAGGAGGTATACCATTTGTCTGCAAGATATATTTCCAATTTCTTTTTTAAGTTTAATTGAATATAAATTATTTTTCTTCATTTTACGAGGCTTCTTAGCATCCAATCGGATTTGATACATTCTTTTTGCAAAAGAAGGCTAATCTCTGGCATTGATTTTTTTTTTTCTCTGCTTGAAAAAATAGATTTTTTCTGTGGGAAATCGTTTGTTTAACCGTATCTTTGGTTTTATCCTTGGGTTTTTATGTGATATTTTGAAAACTGCTTAATTATTCTGCAATGAGTTGTACTCAATACATGAAATACCGTCGCATAAGTAAAACAGTGGAAATTTATACTGCGGAAAATGTAGTTTCTCTAAAGGGGAAAATATTATGTATGGTGCGTTTTAAATTATATACAAATGTATTTTTCGTACGTACATGTATTCCGTGACAACTTTATCAAACGAATCGAAAAATTAATAAATGAGAATTATAAAAATATAAAAAAGGGTTATTTATTAAATTTATATCCGGATGAGATATAATTATATCCCTGAAATAAAACAAGTCATGTACGACATGCAGAAAATTAATAATGATGAATGTAGAGTGAGCATTGCTGCTAACGCCTTGGAAGTAATTAATGAATTGTTCCCAATTAATGAGCAACTAATCTTGTGAAAAATTAACTTCTCTTATAAGTTAATCTCGGGATTTTCGGCACCGTTTACACATTAAACATATACTGTTTCTGTTATATATGTATGAATCGCAATTTTCCAACTTACCCTGTATTAATTTGGCGAAAAAAAAAATACATGACAAGAATCACAGCTATGACGAGATAATTTTATCTATAATGCTCCATTTTTATTGTATTTTACTTTAAAGAATGGGCAAATGGAATGTAGATCGCTGTATTGAAAGTAATTGTATTTCTTTTTTAATTTCATGATAATAAGAATAAAAAAGAATAAATTTTTTTAATAGGTGTGGAAAAATTACAGTTTTCCGCACATATTTCAAGTAAAGCTCTATTTCTTGTGAAAATTCAGGCATATCATGGACAACGATTATGACTGCTTCATGAGAATTTTTTTTCTTTTTTAGCAAAAAAATGTTTTGCAAATTATTTTACCTCATATGGTGTCCAAAGCAATATGAAAGAGTGAAAAACATGCAAATTTAAGATTTTTAAATTAACAGTAATTTCTTAAATAATTTTTACATTTTCTTACTCAAGGAAGACTTAATAAATTTCAATTAATTCTGATCCTAAAGCTAGCGAAAAACTCAGAATACAACATGGTTCATTTCTTCGCAAGCGAGACGTAATTATAATTAACTTATTCGAATATTCATTATCCATTAATGTATACACAACATTTAGCTATTTGTTTGATATCACATTTTCCATACGATTTTTCGTCTTTTAAATGAATGAAAAAATTATGCATTCCGCAAGACTATGAATCCGATAGTTCCACCGACAGCGACTTTCTGTGCACTGAATTAGATTCTATGGAAAAACACTTTTCTTTTTCGAATTTATCCAGAAAATTTAAAAGATTTTCCTTCATCTTTCGCGGTGTCGCAACTCCGGATGCGACGTCGCCGAATAACTGATTGCGAGATGATACTTCATCCGACAGTTTTTCATTTCTGTGTGCAGCCTCCGAGTGCCTGACCAGGGGCAACAAAGGTACATCTCTGTTCATGGTGGAAAACTTAAATTTTCTTCTTGACACGCCGAAATCGACTGACGACCTGTGAGTTAAGTTGTTATAACAGGTTGAAGTAGTCGTTACCGACGAGTGATATAAAGAATTGTAATTTGTGCATTCGATTCTGGACGTGTTTTCTATTTTGCCCGAGTCGGGTATGGTCGAACCGCCGCTGCCGAATGCACTGTCATTTTCCGATTCCGATCGCAGATCCGAATCTTCGCTCAAATCGCCGGCAGCATTCTGTTTCATTTGAAGACGATTGATTTTCAAGAGTTTGTCAGAGAGCTTTTTGATTTCCTCCGCCAAATTAATTCTGTTTCCGAACTCAGTTGAGTTTCTGACGAAGCACGAGCTGTCGGACGCTCTTCTGTCGAAGTAATGTGACCTGTCGAGATAGAGAAATTTTGGCGACAAGCAAGGAGCTTGATGAGATACATTAACATCCGTCATCGGTGGCTTCAGATTGGGCGACTCGGGTGCGGAATCCGGGTTCGTCGAGTCGACCAGGGATGATATCGAGCCGCAGGGGGAAGGAGAGCAGCCACTCGAGGACGGCGTCCTGCTGCGGAGACCCGACTTATTGTGAAAAGATACGCAGGGTGATATTGTCTGGTAGCTGGTGTCGAACAAATACGGACTATTCGGGTGCTCGTTCCATCTCTCGACGAAAAACTTCAGGTTATCCTTCGCCAGGTCGAGATCAGACTGGTGCTGATTTAAAATGACCGGAGAAAGCTCCTTTTTCGACGATGCGGGAAGATTCCTTCGTAGCCATGGATGTGACAAGCACTGAGTGGCTGTCAGGCGCTTCCTAAAATGCAGGCAGACAAAGACCCAGTGTTAATGAATTGAATTAATTAACAAAGATTGAAGAACTGCTGGGAATTAAATTAAATGCCTGAAAAGTTTAAATACGTAACACATAAGTGTATCATTTAGAACCTGAAGCTGCGACAGCATGGAAACAAAAAGCAAGCAAGCAATGAGTCAGTCGCATAAAGATTAAAGTGCTTGGTTAATATTAACTTACTCGATCAAGATTATTTGAAATTATGTAATTCATTAAAGATTCATAAACAAATTTCGAGAATGTGGTAAATGGATTTTGCATGGCCTAGTCCAAATTTTTGTTCTAATGATGGTTGAAATAAAAATGTAAAAACAAATTTGTAAATCTTTATTTAAGGCCTCTATAAAAAAATACCTTGTAATTCAAAAGAAAATTTCCTCCTGTTAAGTTAATGAAACATCTAGTTTATTCCATTAATGCTTTCAAAATAATCTGTTATTCAAAACCATTTAATAAATATTTCTGAAATACCGTTAAATGATAAAAAAAATGTATTGTTTACTTAATCTTCTACCACTAAACAGCTTCCATTTTAAACAATTAAATCATATATTTGTCATGTTGAGCAGAATTTTCGGTAACGCAGGATAACAACAGAAAAGTAACCTTGTGCATGATTTTTTTTTTATAATTGTACAAGGCTTTTGTTATACTGGGAATCAGAACAGAGAATGAAAACATAAACGATTTATAATCTTGGAACCTAAATTTTTCTTGACATTGCGGGCTAAAACAAAGGGAATCACCGAAATCTTTACGACCGAAACCATTTATAATTATCCATTTATCGCTGAAAAAGTTAGGTTTGCGCATGTACGCATTCATCAATTTTTCTTGGCCGTTTTGGAACGGCTAACGCGGAAAAATATGGATTTTAGATTGAAATTTAACCCCACGAAGCATGTTCGCAACTAAAAAAAACACTCAGGCAGAGATATCCTTCAGGATTCTCTTTCAGGATTACTCAAAAGCTTTGATAATGCCACTTATAAAAAAAAAAGACATTAAAATGTATTCACCTCGCGTTTCTTTCGTAAAGCCAACGTTGTTTGCTGTATGCGAAACGTATGTGAGGAAGAACAGCAATAGAAAACCACACGTAAGAATTTAAATTCACACCATGCCAAAGCTTATCGGCAGAAGATATGATTAAAAGAACTTCATTAAAATTTATCGGGTCTTTGTCCAGCCTACCACTCACCGTTAGAAAGAGTACATATTCTGTCTTTTTACCTCGGTACGAAATATTAACGCAGACGCGTTCGAAATATCGAAATTCCGTCACAGAAATGAAACATTTTCTGTGCAATTCAACGAAGTGATTGCATCGGTTGAAAGTAATGTCATGAATATTTATACACAAAAATTAATTGTGAGCTACATAAACTTTATGCACGCCCATACATCATTCATATTTATCCATTGTTTTGATATTTTCATTTAAAATATTTGACAAAGAAAAAATATGTAGTAATTTTTCATTAAAAAATGTTAATAAAAAGAATCTTTAAATAAGTAAAAATTAAACATGAACTTTTATATTTTTGTCTTATTCAACTCTGCTTAATATCGTTTTTTTGCTCTTTCTTATTATTTTAAGCAGTTTTATCACTGTGTTAATAGCATATTTATATTATCCATAACCATCAGTTTTATAAATAACTAATGAATAACAACAATTATGTATTTGTTTTTAATCACAATTTTATAAGATGACAAAGACTAAAGTTTCATTACTTACATCCTTAAGATTTGAAAAATAATCTATTAAAAAAGTTTAATTATTTCTTTAATTTACCACTTAAAAAAATTATATTGCGATATTGTAGAGATTTTTTTTGAAATATTACTTCACTTAAAATTCAATTTAATGCTATTTGGATCAGATGCTACAAGAAAAGGATTTTAACTTTTTAACATATTATAATGTTTTTATTTTTTGATAAAAATAAATGAATCAGAGAGTAATAAATAAAATAAATTAATTATAACGTTATTAAATGATAATCGCAACTTTTTACTTGTATTATACCAATTAATTAATCGCATGGTAAAAATAACTTTTTATTTATATGTCGGTTAATTAATTCGTTTTGATCAATTCTGTACCCAAAATCAAATGACGTACCATGAATATGAACTTCTTGTTAAAATACATACAATCAGCATTGAAAAAGTTAATATGTAACGAATATATTTTTGCTTAGCAGCGTGTCTGATAATTACCCGTATTTCTGCAAACAGTTTTTTTACAAAAGAAATAAAAATATTCCTCGACTGAGGAGGCAGTTAAGATAAAGTTAAAATCAATTTCATATCTAATTCTCATGAATTAGTTATATTAACATTGGTTATGACGTGATTTTGAAAAACCGTAACCAATTGCAATCTTACAACCGTATAAAAAATGAAATGTTAAAAAGTAATCGCATCTATTTTCATATCAAGACATTTTCATTAAGTTACCATAACGATCGTGGACAATGATTAAAGAAAACCGTGGTAACTTATGAAAACATCTTGCTAAAAAAAATTTTTTCTCTCACAATGGAATCATCCGACTATAAAACAATCTTTACTCATTTATTTAGAAACTTCAAAAATCTAAATTGTAGCCATTTCAAATTTATAAATATTTTCATAATTTTGCGAAATGCGAAACTTACTCTTTGTCTTTGACCAAGAGATTCGAAATGAAGTCTTTGGCATCGTCAGATATCTCCAGAAAGGCGTCGTCGTCAAAGTCCCACTTGGATATAGTGACGTTGGCCATGGTCTCGATGTCGGTCTCGCCCATGAACGGAGACAGTCCGGAGAGCCTTCGCGAGCGAGAAGAAAAGGAATTACCGTAAGCGGAAGGCGCCTCAGTTTCTTCGGTTTCCCGAAAAAGAGGAAAAGTCTACCTACAACACATAGCAAATGACTCCGACGCTCCACATGTCGGTCCCAAAGCCGATCTGATCGAAGTTAACGACTTCTGGTGCCACGAACTCCGGCGTCCCAAAAAGCACTTGCAACTTTTTGTCCGGATCATATTTCCTCGCCAGTCCGAAATCAATTATTTTAATTCTGTTTCCGGTTTTGGTGAGGCACAAAATGTTTTCCGGTTTCATGTCGAGGTGCAAGATATTTTGCCTGTGTATGAACTCCATACCCTCGCATATTTGCCTCATGAACACGGTGCAGGATCTCTCGGTCAGTATAAAATCGTCGTCTATCACTCTTTCGAAAAGCTCTCCTCCTTCGATTCTGCGTTTTTGTTTTTTAAAAGAAAACAGATCGCAAATCTTAAAAGAAAATAAGCAAAAAAAAAAAGGGCGATGCCCTGAGGAAAGGACGTGAGACGAAATTTCTTGACTGAAGCTATGGAAATTCAAATGAACGGGAGAGGAAAACGACAAAAAGCATTGTCATACAGGGAAAAATCGAGACAAAACAAACTGCTGCGTGGAAAAGCTAATGCTCCTAGGGCATTTCATATGCAATTCTGCATGTTAAAATTCGATATTTCAAACAGCGAGCGAATATCATTGAGTATATTTAAATATTGCAATACTGTTTGCGTTTGAAGTTAAAAATTATTGTCGCAAGGACGACAGGGAAGTTAAGATATTTTTGCCATTTGGCTTATATGGTAAATTTAATGATACGTAGGGAAAATCCAAAGTTTAAAAGTTGACCGCCGCAAGTAAGTATTCAAAATTAAAAATTAAAAGGATCTTTTACATTCTGCTTGGAATTAACTAGTATTAATATCAAAAAGTAATTATCTAAAAATAAAAATAAAAAAGATATTTTAGATTATTTCTAATACAGGGGAATCCAAATAAGAGATCTTCCTATGCTTATAATAAAATCTTAGCTTTACTGAAGTTTCTGAAAGAATTATCTAAGAAATAATCATGTACAATATGATTTATCTTTATAGAGAGAGATCTCTACTTTCTTCAAAGAGATCATCTCCGAAAAGAGAAGAATTATCTAGGGCAAATATAAAATGCTTTTCTATTTGGTGGCATCGAATTCGCATTTTGTACATTCCCATTTTAGAACATTTGCTTTTTCTTCTTCTTTTTTTACTCTTTAAATTAAATAAAAATGAACGCTTGTTGACTCGAAAGGAATTTAAAAAACATAAAAAGCTAAATTTGAATTGCCGCACGATACAAATAATTCCGGTATCAATTAATTGTGGCAAACAAAAGGTTTGTTTGAAATTAGGAGGAAGGTTTCCCTTGCGATAATGGTAAAAATAGTACTGCCGACATTTACAATTATAAAGTACCATCTACAACAGCATCAAGTTGCTGTTGTACATATAAACCTGCGCGTTCGTCGTCGGTGGTTTTCAAACTCTTTTTCTTTTTATTTTTCGTGTGTTTAGGATCACACGGAAAGGGGAACGGTTATTTTTTGCAAAATTAAACAAATTTTTACATAAGTTTGACCCACCGCTTAATTGCGCATCGCATAAAAGAAAACAGTAAAATGGTGGCGGAAGATAGTAAGGAGGCAACCGTATGAAAGTAGCGCCTCGCGAACTGGGTGCACTCTTCGCCTTCTTGATGCGGGAGTAGGTGAACATTTAGGACAAATGTTATTCTTTCCTTTCGTTTAAGAATTTTCAATTGTGAAAAGTTTCTGCTGAAAGAACTTTTCCGTTTGTTGCAAACGCTTTTTTTCTGCAAAATCATAACGTGCAGCTCCGGGATTGCATTACAAGTAAAATTTTCCAAAGAAGCGCGAGAGCTGGAGAGCCAGGTAAAAGGACCGGAGGGAAAAGCCCGCTCTATGAATACAGCGGGAAAATCTAAGGCTCGGTTTTGGTAAAAAACGGAAAAAGCGCACTCGGGGGGACTCAAGTAAGGTTGCGGGCACTCAAAAAGTCGGACTGAAAAGCCAAAAAAATGACCGAATTTGCTGAAATTTATCTGTTATTCAACCAGGAGCGAATTTTGCCTGCGAGAAACCTTTTCGCGTGCTCGCGGGGGATTCTTGAAATTTTCACATAAATATATACTAACAGCTCCAGAACGACAACCGTTGTCTTGTCCTTTTCAAACGCGTCATAGAGTTGGATCAGCCTCGGATGTCGCAGACTTCGCATTATGTCGATCTCCCTCTCGACGTTTCTCTTGTCTTCTTTTCTGCTGGTGGAAACGAATTTCGCCGCCAGGTAAAGCCCCGTCGACTTCTCCCTGCATTTGTACACGGTTCCGAACTTTCCCCTGAAAAAGGGCGGAAATCGATGGATCGATATGAAGAAAACCCCGAAATTTTTCGTCTTGAGCAATAAGGAAGCAAACTAAAACGGAGTTGCGGCATTCGGAGATGTTGATGTAACCCTGCTTGAAATCCAAGGCCTGGGCTTCAGCCAAAGTTTTAAAATTCCTCTTGGGAACGCATTCGGTGTACTTTTGCTACTACAGCAAAAGATACGTACGGCCATGTAGTAAAGGCAAACGGCGGATGCCCCGAGTTTTTCCCTTCCCCGGAGAATCTGTTAGAAACTAAAAAGTTTAAATAAAAATGTTTTTTATCTGGTTAAGCAGTAATGGTTATAATACTTCAAAACAAACAACGAACATTCCCAATATCTAAAGCAGGGGAAAAGTCAGAGAAAAGTTCGGGGATGTTAATTTCCTTCCATCCTTGTGACATCGTGCGTGCCTTACGTTCCTCATCACAATCACATATTACAAGCATTTGCACTGTACCAGGGAGGTTTAATTACTTCTTCCGACATTAACCACACAAATGAAATGCAGTGATCTCAACCACGCCCGTGCGCGACGTTTTCAGGTCTATTTACCAAGGTTGACTGTCCGTGGGAATCCACCGTTGTACGTGGACAAAACCATGAATTTATTTGGGGATGCCTAACCTGTTGCCACGTGCTTTGGGGAAGTTTCCCGAACTTATAAGACGCGGGATGGTTTTTTCACGTAAAGAACTATTCAGAGTCCCCTGGAGGATTCGCCGTTCAGCATCGAGCCAAATTGGTTTTTTTCTGCGCACATTCTGAAAATTCGCAGTTCCTTTCCCGTTCGCTTTTCATGTCGCCTTATTTTATGCGAACCGTCCAGTCGCGGCCAAATATGCGAGCACTTTCACCTCTCCCGGTGCAGTTGTGCCCCCGGTGCATTCCCGGCAGAGGGAAACGCCGCACAAATTGCCCCGATACCAGTCGTTTCACGAACTTGAAAGCAGGATTGAAATGTCGGGAATGGTGCAAAAATTCAAATTACATTGGCGAAATGTGTAACATTTGCAGAGATCGATACATTTCAATGCCGAACAGTACAAACTGCTTTTCTGTTAAATGAGACAATCTTCGCGGAATCATAGCCAAAAACTGTATTATTTATGAATACAAATAATTGAATATCTTCAAATTTAAATATTTTCCGAGTTAGTAAGATTTATACGTTTGTTTGTTTTCATTTTTCTGCTGTCGGGCGAAGATTTATATGCCAAGAGTAACTAATAATTACACAACTTCTTTTACTTTTATATAATCCCTCTTTAAGAGGGGATTATGTAAAAGAAAGAATGCATTATATAAAAAGAGAGAGAATGCAGATTGCCGAATATTTTTTGTCGCAGCGAATGAATTTATAGAAGCCATCACGAACCGAAAATTCATATGAAAATGAAATATTTATGAAAAATCTCTAGCAGAAAGTCAAACTTTTGTTGTTAAATTCACTGGAGACCGTTCATTTGTAATAATATACAATCAAAAAAATAAATAAACTGGAAATCGTTTCTTCAGTATACAAAATTTTATAATGACACCGAAGAAAAAAAAGAAATACCCCATTACTTAGATACATATATTCGAGCATATTCCAATCTATCGATTCATATTCGAAATGTTTGAATTCCATGCTGCGAGAGCTTTGCCCACCGAAGAAGGAACGTGAGCTCTCCAAAAAGATGAAAATGGAAAAATTGGAAATGATGTCGCAGGTAACCTTAGTGCAACGATCCATTCATAGCATTACGAAATGGACGAACCTTCCAGAAAATTTCCAGTACTGCGAACCGGACGTGTCAATCTGGAGTCAAACCACTTAGCAAGTGGTGAATAAATCAAGATTTTGCCTGCTTTTTCTGATCCGGCAAATTGGTCGGCGTTTACTACTCTCAACGAAAAAATTAATGCACAACTTTCATGCTGATGACCGAATAATTATAGAACAAAATGAATTATATAAGCTATTTTTAAATTTAACACAATATGGCAGAATAACAAGTACAGAGTGTCAGAAATAGTGCTTTTCGGGTTAGATTGGAGCCGAGCTGGTCCCGTCGCTCCTTTTTAATCATACTCCACAAATAACTGGGACAAATTTCGTACGATTTAGATTTGTTTTGAAAAAATTTTGAAATCTGATACTTCTCTGCAACAATGATGAAAGCGGCCACTTAAATTGGCCAAAGCCGCACGGATGTTTTGTGCAAAATTTTACTCGTTTAAGCGCCATAAAAGACGAAAAATAGATGGTTAAGTTCTCGACGTGGATTGTCGAGATCAGTATATTCATCGGAATGAATCGGTAAATCGAATAACGACTTAAGGGAAATGCCAATACTGATTTTTTAAAGGAAAAGAATGTTCGCTTTGTATTATTTGCACCGAAACGATGTTCGTGAAAGAACACTGCAGGGGAAATGCACGCAGCTCATCACTTTCTTCACGTTTTCCGCGTTTGATGCAGCCTCAACCGCAAATTCTGGATCCCGTGCCGTTTTCTCCGCATCAATTTTGCAAATTTATCTTAAAATCCCGGGTCCGGGGAAGGATTTACAACGAACGGGACTCGCCGCCTTCCCCAGGGACCTCCCGGGAACGCGATCCCTCGTTTACTTCCGCATCGGGATTCCGGGACGAATCATTCGAAAAAAAGACGAAAAGCAGGGTCCTCGGTCTGCACTCCCAAATCGGGAATCCGACGATTCGGAGCGCCTTCGGAACGGGAAGCGAACAATTTTAGCCTTCCGCTTCATTCCGCATTTGCGGGGTGAGTCCCGTTCGAGACGGACAACCGGGACAGTTCCACTGCTGCCGTTTCAGTGAGCGGCAACAGGTCGAACCATCGAGGCGGACGATTCCGCTTCCGTTGCCGAAGCCTCGGCCTCGCTTCCCGTCTTCGAACCGCGTCCCGAATGCCGCGGCAGATCCGCCTCGCGTCCGCGTGCAAGCGACGCCGGGGCCTTCTCAACTTGGTATCCCCGAGCGCAAAATTGCTGTTTACACCGCGTTTTTGGGCTTTTTTGGCTTTGAAACTGGCCTTTGGCCAATCGAGAGCATCGCGGATCGCATACCGAAATCCTTCCGTCATCAAAAAACATTTTCCCCCTTTTTTTATATTCTGATAAAGCATAAAAATCGAAAAACGTTCCTATTCATCCATTCATTTCTAACGTGTGAAAACACAAATTTTCCGCGTGTACTTTTACGGCGTCTGCAGCGTTGCGCAACCGAGGAACTACGCGTTTGGGAACGTTCAAAACGAAAGCTGCCGCTGTCGTGCAAAAGGCGTTCCGCAGCCGTTGCTCGCGGCGAGGAGGTCGAAAAACCATTCGGGAACCTCTTGCTTAAAGCTTCGCATTAAACGCTTCTTCTCCAAGCGTGAACCAAATGAAAAAAATAAAAAAAACATGCAAAATTTTTAAAATTTTTCACGAGAATAATTTACCTCCCGATCTCCGCCTGAAGCTCATAAAATTCCTTGACGTCGACGCCCCTTTGAATTTCAACGTCTCTGTAGGGAAAACTCGGTTCCAGTTCTTCAAAACGAGAAAAATTTCAATTTATTCATTTTTGTCAGCCGCCGACGCTCTTCTGGCGCTACGAGACTGAAGCCAAAGGACTTCGTTTAAGGTAGACCGCCTTAGGAAAATTAATCATGCTACTTCTGTCGAAACGAGCAAAAAGTCCGTCACGCGCGTTTATTTAACGCTCAAACGGAAATTATGGAAAATAACATCTACATGTACGAATATGAAAGAGCAAAGTGCATTTTAGCGACCAGTTCGTCGTTCGGTCGAACGTTCATTAAAAGCGGTCGGACCCCCGGCTTCCCGGCTTGCGGCAGATCACCGTCTAACTAGACGCTTGTCCTCCGGCGACTTACGCCTCATCCGCGCAGAATAATTTTAGAAACTTACCTCCAACTGGATCATCTTCGTCTATTTTTATCATTTTTTCCCTCGAACCGTTAAAATCTGAAAAAAAAAAAAAATGAAAATGTATCAATTCGTACATTTTTAACCAAGTTTCGCCCGTTTGAACGCAGCCGGAAGGCATCCCGACAAGCGCCAATTAATCTTTGCCCCGTCCCGAGAGGGGGCCAAGCCTCCCCCCGACCGAGCAGGGTGGAAACACTGCTCCGCCCGGGACCGGGCGCCTGTAAAATTCGGTTTTCGAAACATCGGTCGGGAAAGGCGTGAAACGTTTCCATTCTCGGTGCGAGCAACGCACAAGGAAAAAGGAAAAAAATCAGAGTGAAGAAAGGCAGCGAACGATTTCGGCAGAAAAAAAACTAATAACGGATAATTATGTAAATTGAAAGGAGATGGTGGCATCAGCGAGGGGCAACGAGGTTGGGCCCCTCCGCGATCTTCGGCCGCTGACTTTGAAGAACGCCAATTTTTCATAGCTTTTCATTGGGCATTTTTTTTTTTTTTTTAACGGGCGCATTCTGCTGTCGCTCCGAGGGGCTTCCAAAGAGCGAGATCTGCTGCGGTTCGAGAAAAAGCAACCGGGCCGAAGAACCCGCAGAAACGCCCGGTGGCGCACGCTGCCACCGCGGCGAATCGAGGGTGTTCGCGTGTTTCGAGTCCCGCGTTTTGCGCCGAGGAAGAATGCGCCTGGCAAGCGGTGCAAAATTTTAGACCGTCTTCAAGCATCCAAAATTTCGTCACTTATCAAATCGTGGAAGAAGTTTGGTGAATAATTGATTTAGCGCATTTTCGCACCGCACGGTCTTCTCCCCGTCCTCTGCATTTGCGCGGAGCTGCATGTTCGGTTGAGGCACGGAAATAGTTTCTCCGACGAAAGTTGTCACTTTTTTAAACATTTTTACGGCCTCTGACGAAATTATTGAATCACGCTTATTTTCGGTGTATACGAGATGCTGCAGTTTAATGCATGTCAAGCCGTGAGATGTATCGATGTGGTTCACCAGATTCTAAATGCCACGCTCGCTTTTTAATAAATTTTGTTTCGGTGACCTTTTCTTGTACGAAAAAACTTCTGCACAAGATATTGTAACATCGTACGACGTTCTTGTGACTCATCGCCGTATATTTCAATGCCAACTCTCAATGTACAAGTTTTCAAAATCGGCCAAAAAAGCTTTGTTCGAGTAATTTATAAAAAAGAAATTATAAAATTCTGGTTCTGAATTAATTCTTCGCGCACGGCAGCACCATTGAAATTCAAGATCACTTTATTAATATATCATCGATGATATAATTGCCAAGGGAATGCCCGCAGGGAATGGTACGTAATTGCGGAATATGAACATTAATTTTTCACTTCTTTTTCGACCGTCAAATTTTCACGTAAGCCTTGCTGCAGTCGGGGCGAAGATCCCGCGTTTGGAAAATTTTTCACAGTCTCCTGTCGCGCTTTAATTTTTCCCCTTAAGCGTTACAATTAAGTATCCATTAACCAGCATTCGACGTCCAAATTCGTTCGGATCCGAGTTCCATTTTAGTCTCGCAGAACACCGTTAAAACCCCTAAAACCGGCGTTCGACCTGAAACTGTGCCTTCAAATGGCGCCTTTTAAAATATGGTCAGTCATTTTATTCGGATAAAAAAAACAACGATTAATCGCAGGAGGGAAAGAAAATAAAATAAATAATGGAACAGCAAAATTTAATTTAAAAAAATTTAGAAAAGTCAATTTACCTTCATTTAAGGAAAAATGTTTTAAAATTAATTATTCGCACATTTTCTCCATACGTTTATACATTTATTGATTGCATATGAATTTATTTTAACGAAAAATTACAATTTGAAATACAAGACGGATTATTCCGCTAACTTTCAGTTGCCACTTCAATTGCCTGCAACACACTCGTAGACGCTGCCGCTGCTGCTGCCGCACGACAAATTTAGAACCAAAGACCATTTTTTTCGGCTTAAAAACAATTTGAAAAGCTTTACGATTTTTTTACATTTTCATTTCATTTTATCGAGAGTAAAAAAAAAATTACGTTGAATGAGTCTTCGCCAAGGTGTAAAATTTATTTTACAATCGTAATTTTTACTTACATTATCCGCATTTGATACATCCAAATTTTTGCTCGTCGATTTCGCCTGCGTTACGCCTGAGAAGTCATTTCCTATGTTATTCTACTTATGCGGAATAAAATTCTATGCATATTCCAAAGTAGCAGCTATCTTTTCTCTTTTTTACGGTGTAAATTTTTAGTTACGTAGATTCAGCGGTCATAAAAAAAAAAAGGATGAAAACTAATCAGTAAACCGGTGATTTAAAATCAGATTTTCACCTTAGAAGTATTTCTTCAGTGATGAATGTTAATATGAAACGGTTTCGAAAAATTAGTTATGAACTCTCAAAAAATGAGTAGATTTGGCATAGCAAGACAAATTATACCTCAACATCTTAGGTTTAATGCATGTATAAACGTAAGATGTTAAGGTCGATCGAAAATTGACCTTATGCCGTAACGTAAAAGCCATTTGCATCTTATTGAGAAAATGTATACAAACAATGCTGTCAGCAATAAATTTCCTTATTACTGTTTGTAACAATCTAATGTTAATGATATAACCAACCACATCTTTTGTTTATTATTTTCTTTAAAGTTCTTTAGATGTGAAGAATGTCTAATGCAAAAAAAATATAAGCTAAAATTTTCCAATTCAAATTATTTAAAATGACTTTTTTCTAAGTAAAAAGGAATGAAAGATAACAGGCATTATTTATGACATCTTTATATTAAAATAAAGACAAAATATAAAACATTTAACGATAGGATTTCTGGTATCTTGCCCGAGCACCTGGTCCTCCAAATTTCTTGGGTTCACATCTCCTTGGATCTGCTACTAGAAGAGTCCTATCATATTGAATTAATATGTCTTTAATCTCTTTTTTTGAAGCTTCATCAACATCTGGAGAAAGATGAAAATAAAATAAATGTTTATATTGTTAAAAGTCCTATAATTTCTTTTGAAAAATGTTTAAAATAAGTACTTAAAGAAAAAATAAGAAAGAACTGAAGCAATAAACAGAATAGCTTAACAAATATATTGATACTAAATTTATAATATTATACTATGCAATAAATTTTTCTTTTTAAACTTTACATATTTATGTAAAATTATGAATTGGGAAAGCTTTTTGAAATTTTGTTTTTCTATAAAATATAAAATTAATATGCAAAAGAGGGTTTATATGAAGAACTTACTTTAACTAAGAGAGAAACTCCTAATCAATAATTTTTCAATAACATTCAAGTGAAATAATCTCATTAATCAAAAATTAAAAGGTAAATAATTTACAAATATTATTATTCAAATATCTGAAACTGATATTAATTCAGATTTGTTTTAACTTACATTTTTGATAATATGCAACTAAGGCTTTTGAAATTGCTTGTCTTATTGCATAAATCTGAGCTACATGACCACCACCACTGACACGAACTCTTATGTCTACACCATTGAATCTCTCCTACAAGATATATAACAAATACATTAATAACATTATTTTAAAATAAGACAGATTTTTCTTAGAAAAAATTCAAATTCATTAATTTCACTTATTGTATCGTTTAACATTTATTTCATACCACTAATAAATATCTTCGATTATGATTGATTGTAATGTATTATAATACCTTTCCCAAAAGTAACAGAGGTTCTTGCAATTTATATTGCAAAATTCTCGGTTCAATCATGTCAAGTGGCCGACCATTCACTCTTAAATTTCCTTTACCTCTTCTGCAGTATGCTACGGCGGTAGCACTTTTCTGGAACAATAAATTTTCAATACTAATAACATTACATAGTTTTGAGTCCAAGCATTATTAATTTGAACATATGGCAGTTTTTAAAACTACATTCCACTTTTATTTGAAACAGAACACACTGACTTTATAAATGCCAGTGCCCTCGTGGTGCGAATTAACATCTTCGGCATGAATAAACTAATGCCTACCTTTCTTCCAAAAACCTGGACGCAGGGAATTAAAGTCTTCTTTTTCTGAAAATGAAATTAAAGAAATGTGAACGCTAGCGAGTATCAAGTGTGAAATTACTTAAATACACATGTTAGGAAATTAAAAATAACATTACCTTTTTTTCGGGCATTTTGATACAACATTGATTGAGTCAAGATGGAAGAGGAGGCATTCTAAAAGGAAACAACATTCCTTTGTCAAACTAAATCAGATACTGTTTTCGTTAAAGGCAATAATTCAAAAGAGTATTTCTCCAAATTATGAAAAAACTGAATGCATTGCAAGCATCATAATTTGACTCTTTTATATAATTCACAGAAATAAAATGTTAATTCTATTTTAGCGATCAAAGCATTTCCTCCATTGAAAATATTTTTAGTATCTTTTTTCCATATGAATCAGTTGGTATTACCTATCTCATATGTAGGTAAGCGTGTACGGAACTGGATAGCTGTAATTGGAAATAACCACAGGTAAATTGGTAAATTAGATGCAAAATAGACGATTGCAAATTGTTGATGATTATGAGATTACGTTATTTCTATAAAATATCAAAAAATTGTTTAATATTTTTGTATAACATATATTTATTACTTATAAAAGGATCATCAGACCGTTCGTAGACTTTTGTTTTTCCTTTCCAGTAAAAGGATATTTCAACTTTAACGATTAGTATGAATTGTCTCATAATTTTTTTTATGGATATAAAAATGAGATTATATTGACTTAAAATTTGATTCTTATAGTAAAGCTGATCATGTAATTTAAATTATAACTTTTAATGACTCCGAATGATGTATATCTGTAATTACATAAAAAACAATTTGTATTGATGGTGAATTCTTATTAATTATGTAAATTTCGATTCAGTCGAAAATTATTGTCATAAGTTTGATATTTTTTTACTTGTAATAGCGGTAAGCTTTTTATAGTTCATATAGAAAGCTCATTTTTTCTCACAGAATAATATGATGCAATATGCAATCATTTATTTAATCATGCATTACTTACATTTCAATTTGAAAAATTGTAGAATCCTTATTCAATAATATTTCTTTATAATATAAATAAACTGGATTACTAGTTACTTTATTTGTTAAATATACACCTATTGCAGATACAGAAAATGGTCAGGAAGTCTTTGGAAGTCCAAATAATATTTTCAGTTTTGTTTGAAATAAGTATTTTATTTGAATATTTATAACAGTTGTAAAATTGACTTTATCAAGTATTATGTTTAATTGATTCATTAATGCTTAATAAATAAAAATTTAACTTTTACTTCATTGAAGAGTAAACAATTTTATAGTTCACTTTGCAATGTAATTTTCATAATAATGAATCATTGTAATCATTTTCATTAATAAATAAAAATTATTTTTTAATTTAGAGAGGAAAAGATTAAGTCATTTATGCTTTTATATTTTTCATTTTAGCATAATAGTAATTTTAGACATTAACATAAAATATTGTAATGATTAATTTTTTTGATGATTTAATTTTTATTTCAGTAAAAATGGCAGAAACTGCAACAGGAAATGCAGAGGGAAATGTTGAAAATGAACAAGTTTTCAAAAAGCTGAAAGATCATGTTAATATGCATAAATTGGATTTTATGTTGTGGGTACTTCGAATTTTAACAGTTTTATTTACTATAGGTTATTTCATTCCCATATTTTGGTAAGTCATATGTCAATTGTTTATACAATAAACTTTGATATAATTTCAATCTTAATTAAATGTATTTTAATCAGAGCATTATTTGAAATATTTCATATATTATATATTCACATCTATCAATCTCAAGATATAAGATTTGACAAAAATCTAGTTTTTCTATATCTAATTTTTTGTATTCTTTAGTTCCTAAATTATGAACTTCAATCTTGTTTTTTCTTAGTATTTTACTTAATCAAATTAGTATCTGCTTTATTTAAAAAACATTTCTTTAATATAATATTAGTTGTAAATATCTAAATATTTAATGTTTTTGTTTTTATGTACAGTAAATAAATAACAGGCACATAATGTTTTTATATACAGTATATATAAGTAAAAGCTTCAAATTTTTTTAAATTTAAAAAATTGATTAAATCAAAGACCAATTTCAGTCTTTTTAAATGAATGTAAATTATCTTACATCCATGAAATATGAAAGATCTGATTGAGGTTTAATATATATATTACAAATATATATTTATATTAGATTATATAAATATATATTAAGATAATTTAATTTTGATGTTGAAGTACAAATTTTTTTAATAAAGAAAAAACTTTAACAAATCCCTTGCCTTAATGATTTCATTCTAAAATTAATTAATCACCAATATATTTCTCTAGGAATTATGATTTAATAAATTTTTAATAGTAATTTTTATTAATTGTAACTTACAAAATCAATTTTACATTTTAATTTCAACTGATTTCAAATTAAGAGGCATTTAATTTAATGAAATTTTAAAAAATGAAATACCAAAAGTAATTATTCAAAAGTAAAAATAACAAAATTTTATTTTAATCTTGCAATTTGAAGATGTAATTATTTTTCAATATTTAGGAATTATATAAATTTATTTAAATTTTTCATAATTATTTAATCACCTCAAAAAAATTTTATCTTATGGTTAGACTTTTTTAAATTAATCATAGTATTATTAAACACTTCAGAATTATTTAGTAAGATGTTAAGTTTATTATATTCAGTGCACATAGTTACTCATGTAGTTACAAAATCAAAACTTTTGATTTATTTTTTTGATTATATTGATTTCTTCTACTGTCGGATCTATTTAATTATAAAACAAATGAATCATGATAAATAAATATATGTTAAATAATAATAATTTGATTTTCTGTTTTATTTCATTTGACCATCATTCAGCAGATGGATATATCATTATTAAAGAATTGCTAGTTAAAATTACTGAATTTTTTTAATGTTTTAATCCAAATAAAAAAAATCAAGAATGAAAAAAATTCCTTCTCAGCATAAATGATTTGGAAAGAATGTGATCATCAAAAATCATTTTATATTTAATATTATTTTTTTTTACTACTTTTCACATTTCATATAACTTATTATTATGAAATAACTTTTGCAGGCCCTATATTGAAATTTTTATGTTTCTATCAAATACATTGAAATTTTAATATTAATTAGTTTTTTGGATTTTGTTATTGTAATAAAGTAAAAAATGCAATAAGCATTGGATAAAAGAAAAATTATGAAAATTCTAAATTTGTTCTTAGCCCATCGTAAATAAAGCTTTATAATACAGAATTAATTTATATTTTATAGTAACAAATCAAATTTATAAATATATACATATATATATATACCCTCAATTATGTATTGAGTATTTAGTGAAAAAAAATGCCTCTGCGAATTTTATATTAGTAATAATTTCTTTCTGTGTGATTGATATTTAAATTTTTTACTTTTTGAAGAGCAGAAAATGTTATCATTTTTGTTTGAATGTTAATATGATTTTTAATTTATTTCTATATTTGCTACAGGAATCCTTATACACTGTACTTCAAGGCTTTGGCGAGCAATGTTGGAATCAGTGCATTAAGATTAAGTCAGCGACTGCCCAATGTAACATTTGATAGGCAATTTCTTTATAAATTGTTATTGGAAGACACATTTCATTATATGATATATACCGCAATATTTTATCCCATGGCTCCAGTTACACGTATCCTTTTGTATAATTTAAAAATTGTTCCTTACTAGTTGTTTTTCGTTAATTTACAACAATAACGCCATCTACTATTTGCTATTGGGAGGAGAAATTAAACTAATAACTTAGTCTTTTGCAGGTTAACGATTTATAAATCTATATATTAATACCGCGTATAAATCAAGTGCCAAATGTCGTAATATATCGCGCATTATTTCGTTTTAATTAAACAGTTTCAAAAGAAAATGGAGGTATTTCAGAAACAAAATTCCATATTACTAAAGAGAGAATTGCTCTTAAGAAAATTTTTGGAAGAAAAGTAGGATTGATATTTGTTTCCATGCTTATTTAATAGTTTTTGAGATTTTTGGATGTAGAATATCTATCATATTACCAACCCAATGAAATCTGTAGCCTTTAATGCCAGATAATGCAAATTCAGCAATTCTTTAGTAGTCATCACATAATCCTGTTGTCCAATAATTGCCAGTACATTTTCACGTATATTATTTACCATATATATAATTTTATTAGGCGATGAATCAATTCTTATAAAAGCCGCGCTCTATATTTGTATATGTATATAAAAGCATTTGGTTTTAAATTTTTTTTCGTTTAGTTACTTTTTACCTTAGTTTAGGTTACTTTTACAAAGTTATTTTTAAATACCTATTATGAAATTCTTATACATATATCTCCTTAAAATACCTTTTCAGTTGTTCTGCAACCAATTTTCCTTTTCAGTGTACTTCACTCAGCTAGTTATTCCCTTACACTCTTGGACGTAAGTAAACGATTATATCCATGCTGTCTCTATAATATTAATTTTTAAATCTTTGAATAATATGGACTTTATACATACATACATACATACATATATATATAAAATAAATAACATGTTTATGTATATATATATATGTATGTACGTATGTAAAAAATAACATTTTTTTGTTTAAAAATTTTTCAGATTGTAGGACAAAATGCATGTTGGGGCGCAAGGCTTCTTATATCATTTATTGAATATCAGTCAAGGAATATTCTTCGACTTATTTCATTCACAGAAATTTTTCTTTTTCCTTTTACAGTAATTCTTATCTTCTTGTAAGTATTAAATTTTTGGAGGTTAATTGTTTTTAAATCTGTTTTTATTGTTAATGTTTTAAAAATACACTATTTTAAAATAAAATAAAAATATTTAAAAAAATATTAATTTATTATATAAATGTTTATTTTACTTTTTTAATTATTCGTTAAAAAAAATTAGTATTTTACATAAAACTCATTTTTTTTCATTTATTTTAAAGACTGAAAATGCTTTTTTTTGCTATTTTGCGTTATATTATTCTAATATTTTTATAAATTTTTGCACTTTTCATAATAAATGCAAGAATGTCTTAAAAATTTAATTGTATTACATAATACAATGCCATTATACGTATTTTCATTTTTAAATTATTAATCAAATTTTTAGTTTTTTCATTCTATTTTTTTGACGCTATTTTCTGTATTTGGAAATTTTCAATCTCCTTCAGATTTTTAAAATTTACTAAATTTTTTTTATTAGTTTTACAACTTGTCTGATGTAAAAATCATTCTTTTCAGGGGCAGAGCTAATGTTTTGACTCCGTTTTTTTACTATCAATTTCTTTGTCTGCGATATTCATCGCGACGAAATCCTTACACCAGAAAAATGTTCCATGAATTGCGATTGGTTTTGGAAAACACCGCAAATAAACCAGGAATTCCACAAGTTATTCGCCAAATTCTATTTTTAATTATTTCAGTAGCTTGTCGCTTGGGGCCAAGCACAGTATTACGTCAGGAGTAAAATTGACCTCAAATTTTAATCATTGACAGGCGAATCGCGTCAGTCTTTCTCATGGTAGCTTTTACGATTCTTATAAAAAGCTTGTCATATAAAAACATTCAAATTTTATCGTAACTCAAATTTATTTTCTCAGAACGAATATACTTTTCACTCACAGAAATTCCTACCTTAAATTTTTTTCAAATTTTCGGTTTTGGGTTTTATTTTTCTTATCGAAACTCTAATTAAATATTGTAATATATTTGTCTATTGGTAATGGAATAATCAAAATAAATTAATCATTTATTTTACATTTTTAGTCTTAAATAAAATAATATTATAATAATTATATAAATATTATAAATAAAAAGTTGAATTTTGATGGTAAATTTAAAATAAATATAATTATTCAATTCATAAACATTCAATAAAAATGGATCCACTTGAGAAAAAGATTTAGGGTTTTATTGTTTTATATATATATATATATAACATGTATATTGTTTTCTATATGTATGTGTTTATATATAATAAGAGAGAGGTAATGTGATGTATGCTGAACAACCTAAATAATTTACATTTTTAATAAATGCCTCATAATAATTCATACAGTATTTAACAATTTAATTACTGAAAAATTAAGAATCATTATTAAATAAAATTAATTTTATTCACTAGAAATATTATAGAATCTGTTCTGTAAACTGAAATGAATGCTTATTGTTTAAAAAATATTGTGGTGTTTGGAAAACTTCACAATATTATGATACACATTATATTATGTAACTTTGGCTATTGAAGAACATTCAAATTTTTTATTTTTGATTTATACAGAATGTTAATTGTGAACGTCTACACAAGCCAAAGTTATTTAACTAGCTATACTACCATTCATTAATGTATTATAAATGTTTACCTTATAAATTTAGTGCCCAATGGTATAAATAATTTTATAATGATCGGGAATTGGTCGATAAATAAAAAGTTTTTGATAATTATCAAATTACAATCGTTTAATTTTTCGAATTGTGCGAAGATTACTATCTTTTTTATACACTTTACAATTGTGTTTTCTAACAGTTAAATATTACTGCATCTACTTTTTACAATGAATTAATATTATTTATGTAAGTAATTATTTCTTTGTATTATACTTTTTCAAAGAGACATTTTTTTATCTAATCCTTAACCAAAAAAACAAATTGTTTGAAGTTTTGATATATTGAATATTTTGATAAATTATACTCATTTTGCTCAATTTTATTTATATTCCTTTCAAAATATCATTAATTTAAACAAGTCAATATTTAAGCTGTCAAAAGTTAAATTATTAATCTTAGTTAATTATAGTATTGAATCGGCTTTAAAAGCTGAAGTATAAATTTTAACAGGTGGTTAAAACCTAATTATTTGAAAAGCCATCATTAAAGAAAATTATTTAAACACTTAATGATACTGATTCCTATAAAAAGATTATTAATATTTTCATTAACAGTATCTATGATCTTTTGAAGTTTTTTTTAATTTCGATTTCAGTTTTTGTATTTTAATATCTATGACATTATTAATTATATCTGAGGATTTTCTCCGAGTAAGAATAAGCTAAAATTTCTCTTTTCATAAATGTCAGTTGAACTCAAGCATTTAATTGTATATATAAGTACTCGTATATTCGGAATATTGTTATTACAAAATCGAAATCTGGTTATTTAACGAAAAATTAAGTCTAACATATTTTTACGACTGACTGGTCATATAGTTACAATATTCAAAAGGCAGTTTTTCAGCCATTCGCGCGTGGACCACTCGCGCTCGTAGTGTCCAAGAGGTGAAGTAATTGAATTTAAACAGAAAAAGTTGCTCTCAAAAAATGAGGAAGTTTGCGCTTAATTATTTATTGCGGTTGATTACAGCAATATCGCAAGAACTGAAGAAAGCAAAAAGAGGAATGTATACGTTAATGGACTCCTCAGTGTCAATGAGTGCTTAAAAGATTGTTAGTGCTTTTTTATGAATTTAAATATTCGATATCTGCTCTTTAAAAATATACTTAAGAAGCATTATTGCTCTTACATACAACTCATATCGTATATAATTTATCGATGTAACTTAAGTCATATCAAAATTTTATTCAAAAAATTAATAATACGTCCAATTACGATATATCCATTGATTATGGGATGCGAAAATTTATCTAATTAATATCATGATCAGAAGAAATATTGTTCAACAATAAATGTGATTAGAATTTTGTCAGAAATGACTTCTCTATGGGGTGAATTTGAAACGACCGATATGCCGAATGAAGAAGTTATACCAGCAGAGATAGTTAAACTTTTTATAATGAAAGCAATGCAACATGATCCTTTCCGTATACCAATACCCTTACCTAAACCAATGCAAGAAGAGCCTGAGGAAGAAGAAGTCGTATCCGAAACTCTTGGCCTGGAAATGGATGACAGGGTAATTCATACAATTAAGCTTATGCAGCATTCAAAAGAAATGTCACAATTGATTGAAGCAGCAAGAGAACAAACAGAATTAATGGCGGATTCACAAATAAATACCTTTCCTCCTGCTCTAAGCATTCCCCCTCAGCCAATCAAAAATTTAAAATGTAAACTAAACTATCCCATTCAACATTTAAACAAAGATTTCAGGTAATTTTGAAATTTTATTCAAAAAACCACTAATATATAATTTTTCAGTTATTAACTTTAAAAGTTTTTTTTGTTATTGCTATTTCTAGTGATTTCTGTTTAGGAAAAGAACATACAATTCCTGAAGTCAATTCAAAAACTGCAAAGGAATTGTTAAAAAAATCAGTTGCAATTCTGTTGGCACATGCTGGATATCATACTACAAAAGAATCCATTCTGAATACTTTTGCAGATGTTGTTGAAGAATATATTAAGAAAATGACAATGTTATTGAGAATGGCTGTTGATAGAGGTGCAAATGTTATGGCCACTGGTTTTCCAGTAAGTGATTGCACATCAAGTTTCAACTTAAGCAAAAGGTGTACACAACCGTTCTTTGTAAGATTTAAAAAAAATTGTTTTTTTTTTACATAAATCAGAATATTATTAAAAAAAATTAAATTTTGATATTCTTTTTCTTTAAACAAACCTTATTGGGAATATATAAAAAAACAATGCTAATAGCAATAAATTAATATTATTCCAATTTTATAATTTAACTTTTTCATTTTCTTCATATACATTGTTTTATTATCATCAAAGATTAAGTTAATTACTCATTCTATATTTATCATGTTAATTATACCTTACAGGATGCAATGGAAAGAGTATTCCATGATATGAATATAGGAAGTGTAAGATGTCTTCATAAATATTATCAAACAAGAGTAATAAAATATCATGAAAAAGTATTAGAAGAATGTAAATTACTTAACTATGAATATAATAACATATCTATTCCTGTTAAAAGTGAGACATTATCATTAGATTCAATAACGTTAGTAATTAGTGCTGAAAAAATATTAAAGCAAAACATCAACAGCTGTGTTATGTCTGTTATATTTCTAGTTATTTATTTCAGGAAAATAGAGCAAGATGATGTTCCAGAAATTCATTTTCCTGCCTTATGTGGAGGAGAAGGAGTAGATGAACTACAACCTTCATTGGAACAAGGTTTTCAAATGCTTCATAATCTAGAACAAGAAGTCCAGTAAGTTTTATTGTAATTTATTTAATTTTTGATTAAATTGTTTGCCAATAATTAGTCTTATTAATACTGAATATGTATGATATTTATGTTAATATTGAATTGTTCTACTTGTACAATTCACTACACACATTTATAATTAGTATATTCGTGTAACTTAATATTAATAATTAACTTTATATATATATTCAAATATAATTCAATTTTGTACTAATTAAATATCTTGAATATTGTTAAATTACAGTAATTTAATTTAAAAAGTTAAAAATATAATATTTTATAACAAATATGTGTAGCATTAGTCTGTAGTGATATGAAGACAAATTTATAATAATTTTAATAATTTCTTTCAAAAAAATTTTTAATGAATACTAACATTTATTTCAAGTTTCTATATATTTATTAATCTTTTTCATTTCTTATAATTCCTAAACTCTCATCAGTGGTATTCTCTAACATTTTTTGAACTTGTTGTAAGAACTTTAACTTTATCTGACTTATCATTAAAAAAATGTGCGTTTGTTCATATTCATTATAGATGGCCATAAATTTTTATCTCTTCTAACAGCACATATTTCACATAATCGAGCTCCTCTTTCTTACTGCAAAATAATTTGTGCAAAAAATATTTTCACTAAATTTCTTAATTTTATTTGTATCTGCATATCCAATTCTTGCCAAACTGAATTTATTGAATTCTTTATTGAGATATCATAATCCTGCTTTCAGCTAGAATTATTTATAACATCTTTTTATTAATTTTAGTTCAAACTGAGATTGAATCCTCTCTATTTGATTTCAGTAAATATCCTTTTACACCTGAAATGTAATAAAGAAAAAAAAGGCTTGAGTAAATACTTTTTAAGTTTACAGAATACAGAACAACAAGAAGAGGAAACATCACATCTAAATGACTCTCCGGGTCAAGAAGTTCCTGTTGACAATTTAAATACTCAGTTTTTGCCAAAGAGAAGGAAGAGAATATAGATAATTATAAATTAAATTTTTATTAAAAATTGTTCACATGAAAGTGGTGTAAGTTCATATCCGGCTGAAATTCGAAAAAGATGAGCAAATAATGTGAATTAACAACATTTAACTATAAAACATGAAAATATCTTCATAACTGAAATTCATTTTTCAATAAAAATTTCAAAGCGGAGCATCAAGTATTTGGAAATAAAAAAACTGATTCCGGCAGATTCACATATTAATAAATGGTCCATACGAAAAAAAATCTATTTTAATTATTTATTTACCTTAGATAAAGTGAAATGAACAATGTAGCAGGTGAGCAATTCTTTGTCTTGATAAAGTTTCACCGTAGCCTTATATTTTCCGGCCAATAATCCAGCCCATCGTGTTTTAGCCATTTTCTTAAACTGTACGCCGGGAATACTGTATGTCCCCTTGAAAAAAATGTCAAGAAAAATTCGATTTTATTTTAATTTCTTAATTGACTCTCATGTGTAATATGCTAAAAACGTACCTGTTCTATCGGGCACCTGCAAGGAATATCGTACTCCTCTAAAATGGGCGGGCATTCTTGGTCTTCCGGATATCCGTATTCACACAAGTCGTTATAAGTACATGAACCAAAATTTTTGATACAAGGTATTTTAATGTTGACACCAAGTATTTTCCTCTTTAGATTCACAGTTGCCTTAAAAATTTAACATAATATTTACACAGTAATGAAGGAAAGAATATAAATTCTTTATTAAAGTGGAAAAAAAATCTTGGTGTCGGAAAAAGGAAAGTTCTTATATTAATTTTCTTTTCGAATTTTTTATTAAAAGATGAATTTTATTCCAGTTTTTGGTGTGAATTTATATTTCGCATATGCCGGTAGTAATTTATGTCCAATACAATTTTTGTAATTGTTCATACTTTTAATGGTGAAGTCAAATTTTTAATTATAACGAAGGATCCAGTGAAATCGACATCGCCGTAGGACGTTGCCATTATATCTAGGTCCCGAAGCGAAAATCCCCATCTCTTGTTATACAGATTATGATCGCACAACTGATATTTGAATGACGGAATATATATGTTTTTCTGCAAATTGAAAAAATTTAAGCTCAGGCGGATGTAGTCATCGGTATCGGTAGTACAACACATTTAGAAAGACAGTTCAAATTCCCTTTGTATCTCAATACTTTGGAAGAAAAATTTATCCCTACCTAATGTAACCAGGAACGGAAGTGGATAGGGGGAATGCCTCTGCCAAAATTTTTCATTTTTTAACCAAAGCATTTTTTCGTGCATTCAAATTATTTTTAAATGTGATTTTGTGATTTGAATGGTTGTGTAAGATATTTTTTTCGTTGTAAAATTTAACTTTAAAAAAACATAAAAAAATTGAGTCTCAAATATTAATTTTGCATAAATTGATTTTTTTAATTCGGATATGATATAACTTAACCTGAATTTGTCATAAATATCTGAAATGATATCGAACTTTGAATTAGTACCTAACGATTCCAGATCATACATTATTTAAAAAGAATTGCATAAATTTCCGTAAGGAAAAAAAATTAAATGCTATTTATTAGTGATCGCTTAAGAAAAATCGTTTACTATTGGGAATCTTATAGAACAGGCCGAAGATTAAAATATTTGCGATTTCAGATAAAATTTAATTGAAATGAAATTTTAAATTTTTGAATTTTGGGTAGGTATGAAATTCATTTCATTTTGAAATGACTTTTAAACCGTAAAACCTTTTTAGTTTTTAAGTGATTTAAGTTTCACATGTGATTGATTAATGAAGAACCAGGTACATGAAAGTTGAGCAAACTTCACTTTTTTTTTTATTAAAAAAAAAAAAAATTTATTTCACTCTATATTAACTTAACACATTTGTCTCTATTTTTGCTTCATTACACGCACAATTGCTAATAAAATTCTTTGTCAGCCTTTAATTTAAAAAATTCAAGAACTGAATTATGCATTTTCTTTGTAAATATTATGTTCCATAAGCTGTTGCGGGGAGAAATGAAAAAAAATTTTTTTGAATTTCTATTTTTACTTAACAAATTATTAAAGTTCTCACCGCAGTAAATATTTCAGCTTTTGCAAAAGCGGCTAATTGTAGAATAAAATATAACGTCAGATAAATGTTATCACACTTGCACACCTTCATAATGATACTTTTATTCACAGCAGAGATTGAAACTGATTGAAACGAACTTGAAATCCGGGCGGCTCATTTATCGAATGAGTCATTTATGGCCTAAACCTATGCGCTCATCTTTGGACGTTTATGCATGTAATTCTATTTTCCCGTTGGTACGGAAATTTTTCATTGTTACCCAGTTGGATGCCTCAACAATTTTTATTTGTGCTTCCTGTAAAAGAAATTTTTTTTTTTTCACATTGGCTCAAAATTTTTGCACAGTCTTATTAAAAATTGACGGAGAATGTTGATAAATATTTTTGTTCTTTTACATATAACTCACATTTTACACTTTTTCTACATGAATTGTTTAAAACGAACGCGGCCAAAGCGATCGAATCAAATCTTCACCGGAACCGGTTCAAGGTAAGCTCCTTTCGTTATAAGCGAGTTAATATCTTGCAGATAAATAATTCATTCGTTTGCAGAAAACAGAAAAATCAAATATATCAGCCTTTTGTATCTACCGCTAAAATTACTTTTTGCCAATTAGAAGTCTTTCACATCCCAATATTCAATGCAAAAAAAAGATAACTCCTTTGAATGTGGAATAAAATTAAATGTGTTTACTTTTTTTTAAATCAAGACTGATTTTTAGTTTAAAATAAGCCTATAAGTTACCGATTTCAAAAAATAAATTCAATCCATTATTAAAACAGAGTAAAGCGATTTTGGAATCGTTCAACTCTAAGCATCTAGATGTCTAAATTACGGTTCCTTGATCATTTCAAAACATTCCTCGTCAAAAAGTGAAAATTTATCTTTCATCGGATTCATTAATGAAAATAAATTTATATATTATTGTCTGATTATTAAATTTTAATTACCGTAGTTATTGCATTGAATCTGAGAAAGTTATCTAATTTACATATTCAAAAAAATAATTTTTCCTCAACTTTCCACAGAACAGAGATAAAACCTTTTTATTTTGCATTTGATTCCTGAATAGCTACGTATTTTGCCCTATAATTTATGATAAAATAGAAATTTTTCTCTAAAATTATTTCTTGAAACTTTTTACGTGTATCTTGCAGCGCATCATCATTTTGCGTTAATATCCAGGAATTATCTATCAATTTACATGTTGCTGTTAGATAATTTTTCGTATTATTAAGTTGAAAGCACTCAATGTACCACTGAAAACGAATTGATAAATCTCAATTAAAAAATTATTTTTTGATTGGCAAAAATTTTATGATAAGAAGGTGAAGAAATTTAATGCCTTTGGATATTATTTTCTTCCTCGAATAATAAATGATCCGCTTAACAACTAATATTATTCAACGATCTGATTCATTTTTTATATTTTCGATAGCTTTCGGATTTTTTATTTATTTAAATCAATCTCTGAATGTATTTCTAACAATGATTGCTTAGTAAATCAAAATATATTTTTCAAATTCAGCTCCATTTGGTTAAATGTAAAAATTTTAAAGATCTTTCATCTAAAAATTTGAAAAAATTTTTCCTTTACACATTGAAAAGCACATATGATAACAAGTTTAAAACTGCGGTAACATTTTATATAAAAATTATAAGATATTTAATATGTTAAAAGCTTTTCATCGTGAATAACTAAATTTTTTTTCTAATATTTAAAAAATCATAAATTTGGATCTAAACTACACATGTAGACTATTTGAGATCAATTAATATTTTAATCACTTTTAATTAATAATGTACTTTAAAATCAAATTCTTTTACAAACTATTTAGTACTAACTACAGATTCTTTCTAATTTCTTCCATGACATATCTTTTTTTCAATTAAAAACAAAAATAGAGCAATAAAAAATTTAAAAAAATAAAATCTTGATTTTTTTTAGAGAAAAATGTTTATGTTGAGAATGCTTCATAATTTTAGGTTAAATTATTTATACTGAGCCCATAAAATAAAAGATGAATAAATGTACAAAATAAGGGTAAATAAAGTTTCACTTACAAGTAAAAATTTCAGAAATTTTCACTTAACAGATGCTTTTATATCCAAACTAAATCCAATGTTTGCAGTTAAAAGACGTATATCTTTTATGTGTATCTAGTCTGAAACATTTATCAAATCTGAAGTATCATTCCAAGATTTTCATTAAAACTGTTAATTTCGCCTTAAAAATAGAAGCTTCGAATAACTTCTTTAAAAATAGTCTTTTCGTGGCTCATTATCTAAGAGCTTCACTTAAAAATCTATCACGTAATATGTATCGATGTAATGGTAAACAAAAATTTACTTTGTTATACGTGTCCTGGGCAATTTTTAAAACGTGACATGCAATTAAAGGAGTTCCTTTCAGATTGAAAACCGTTTTTCGAATATTACTTAATTCATTTTCAAGTTTTAATTCTAATGATTTTTGTCACACGAATACTAAACACAGATTTTAGTTTCTTAGACAATTACTTACAGATTAAAACGGTAGCAAATACTAATAAAAAAATTCAAACAAAAATTCTTAAAAAAAAAACTTGAAATTTAAGTTATAAATTTATTGTTTACTTACTTTTAAGTGTAAAAATTAATAATTTATAAATTAAACTAAAAAGTACATCCTCATTTTATTTGTTTAAAAGGTATTTATAAATGATATTGGGATAAGAAAAACTGACTTTACCCCATGACAGAAATAAATGAATGTTAAAATGTAAAATAAAGGGATAATTAATAAGAAATAAATATGAGACAACGTAATTTATTTATTATCAAACTTTTAAATTTTTAACTTTGCTGTATGTTAAATAATTGATACAGTTAAAATAATATAAAAATAATTGTTACGCATTTTATCGCGACGTAATTCATGCACATGAAATGGTATGGTTAAAAATAAATTAATTTTACTTATGCAAACCATCAAATTTAATTCATTGTTTGCTTAAAGCGAATCTTTCATTCTTCAAGAAAAACAGCTATGCGGTATTAATCTTGACTGAACGCTAAATTCTTAAAACTACAGAAAGAAAGTTTGAATATAAATATATCATGGATAATGAATATTGTAATATGAATGAAATAAAAATGTTTAGACTTTTTACATTTATTCAGCCATATTTCTTGATGCTTCCATTTTTCTTTGCTTCTCTAATAATAAAAACCAATCACTTTTATAAAGATTAAAACGTCGCTAAATTAATGACAACGAAATTTTCCGATTGTTGATATGTCAACCTAATGCTAATTGCATTGCCAATTGCCTTGGTAGTTGAAATTCATCGTGAGTTGGATTCTGTTCACCTGAGTTTATTAATCACACTGATTAAAATTCATGGCATTTCATGTTTTCCTTTTTGTGAGTGCTATAATTGTAGGAAAAAAAATTTGTCCATCAAAACATACGATTATGAAATATATTGGGATAATTTATGAAGAACTACAAGTTCTGAAACGATTAGATTTGCTATTCGTATGCAATTTATATCTATATATATATATGTAATTTGTTTTTTAAAAAATCAGGTGCAAAATTTCACAAATGTATGTATTGAAATAAAATTTTTGTTTCTGCACTTTCATCTAAAACATTGAAAATAATTTCAAAAAAATTTCTTTTATCCTTATTTAAAACTTCAAAATGCACTGCTATGTAATTTCTGACAGACAAATATTAGCGTTTGGTGTAATCATTATATTGCATTTAAATATCTAAAAATTTACTTGCTAACCAAAACCGAAGTTTCAAACCGTTTTGCCTTAAATTTTGTCTTCTCTATATATGTTCATATATCTGAAAATATACGAATAAAACGTCCTTTGTTTTTATCTTAATTTGTAAAAAATAAGTTTCATCTTGCCCATAAATATACATGCTAAAAATCCGTTGAGCTGCTAGTTAATGCCAAAGTTAAGCATCATTGGCGATCTATCAGTCGAAATTTAAGAGGTCCGTTCGGCGTATACATCGTATTAATGTGATAATCCAGATCTCCGTAATGATATTCAACTTTGAAATTTTGTATCATCTGAAATTTAAAAATGTTAAAAACTCAGTTCTCATAATTCAGTTTAATTGGATTCTTGCAATTTTCTTCAAAGACCATTTCAAGTAGTGTTAATCTCCGACCGAATAAAATCTTCCGCTTTTTAAAATATAATTTCAAAAGATTACGGCTTTCCATGTATATTTGTTTCTATACAATGACTAGCAAGTGGTTATCAAAAAAAAGTTTACGATCAAAAAATTGAGAATTCAGTAAACAAAATGTCCAAAAGTACAATAATTGTACATTCGTAATAAAAATTGCTAAATGAAATAATACTAATAGCAGTTACTATTTTTAATAAAAACCTTTTAGCGCATTATCATAAAGTTTAAGAGTAATTGCATCCGTCGCCAGTGAAATATTTTTTTACTTTCAGGTGCTATTATAAAAAATAATAATTATGGAAAAATTATGCTTTTCGCTGCCGAACGAAATATAAAAGTCGAAAAATTATTACTTGAAAATTAGATTTCCATATATCAATAAAAATAATTTTCTTCGAAACATTAAATTACCCAAAAAATAACTTTGTGACCGGTGTCTCGGATCAATGTTATAACTAAATGTTTATAAATTGGGAATGTTTCCGAGTTGAAATATTGAATCATTGCTCTTGATTCCAGAAAGGATTTTACCTTGGCAATAACTGTCTGAATCTCCAGTTCAGCAAATCTTCTTCCCAAGCACATTCTTCTCCCGTAGCCGAAAGGAAGGGATGCAAACGGATGAAACCGAACCTTTTCCGGCTCGGTCGACCGACACTTCCTCTCGCTTTTTAATTCCTCCATCAGATTCTCAGCCTGGTTTGTCTCGCCGCTTTTTAACCACCTTTCCGGCAGGAACTTATCCGCCTGCTCGAAGTACTTGTCGGAATTGCTGATGGCGTAATGCTGAAACACTATCTGAACGCCCTTCGGAATTTCGTATCCTCCTATGACATCGTCCCTCGTCATGCATCTTCCGTTTCCGATAACCACTGGATACTTTCTGAAAATGTCATCGAGGAACTGCCATTAGTTTCTTTTCCGGGCATTTTTAGGCTCGGATTGGGTTAAGTTTAAGTCCGGCGGCAAGCACTCATCGTTCACCCGAAATGAATATTTTGGCTGCTTCGTGAATTTTAAATGAAAACTGGCAGTTTTAAATAAATCGGTTTCGGTTTAGATTTTTAAAAAATTTGACTTTCCCAACAACAATTTTAAGCCAAGGTGAGAAATACCTGAGAGTCTCTTTTATCACAGCTTTTAAATAGACCATTGCTTCCAACGACTGAGCGCTTAAACTGCAATCCTCATTTGGAAGAAACATTTTGACTTCTTGATAAAGTTTCTCCTGCACATTAGGATGTTTGCTTAATTGGTATAAAATAGATGCCACAGCGGTCGAAGTCTGTCGGAAAATTTAAAAAAATAAAGGCATCGATCATTTAAAAAAGATATAAAATATTCAAAGTACTTCGTCAAAAGTTCGCAATAGGTGGTGCAGAATCGAAACTAAGCGAAAAAGATCGAGTAATCAAAATGAGTTGAGAAATATGCTAAAATCTTGGTTGATGATTTAATGTCTTTAAAAAGATGGATTTAATACATTACAAATATTAAAAACAAAATAAAACTCATTTGTAAATATACAAGTATGAAATTATCACATTTTGGACTCTTTTTTTTTTTTTTTTTTTTTTTTTTTGCAGGTACGTGGAGAATGAATATATTACGGATAATTTTCTCAAAAAAATGTAATTTTTATATTTAGCAATTGCGATGGCCTAAAATAATTTTTTACAATCCTTCAAAGCATGAATTAAAAAGTTGTAGAAGATTTAAAATTTTTCACATTTTATGATAACTTCTTACTGTATCAATGCCCACTAAAAACATATCTAAAGCCAAAATTGACGCAATTTTAGGATCATTGTCCATAGCCAGAATCCTCTGCAGAAGTGATGAGTCTGTGCTGATATCTTTGACGTTTTTCGACTGCAAATCCTTCATGGCTGCATTTATATGTTTCATGGCTATGCTAAAATTAATTTTACATTAAATTCACTTTAATGCCGCAAACACCTTCGCATGTACATTTCGTAAAACTTTAGTTTCATTAGTTATAGCAAAAAAAAAAAAAAATTTGCTGGCAGTGCTACAAATAAAAAGTGATATCTATTTTAAATGTAGATACAGATATATGACATCTGCATATGTAATGCAGAAAGCTGTATAATTAAATGTTGAGATACTTGGAATTTGCACTCCTGAATTTATTTTCCATATTTAACAGAATCTCAAGCTCAGCAAATTAATCCGGTCAATAAAATCATCACAAACTTTCTTACTCTTTAATCGTGTCCAGCGAATGTATGTATCGCCTCCAGGTCGGGGTGCTGAAGATCCTCCAGAACGGTATCTTCAGCTCTAATATTGGTACGTTTTCGAAAAATGAAACGACGGCATCGATCAGGGTTTGCGTTTCCCGGTTTGGGGGCTCGTCCAAGCAACCGAGGCGCACGTCGAGAGCAATTTTTGCCAGGGCTGAGAAAATTTGAAAAATAAACCGAGAGGAATCCACGCGGAGAGAATCCAAACTTTCGGGACGTGAAACTCACATTCCAAAGACCATTTATGAATTTCGTTTAAATAATCCTCGGGCATCTCCGACAATTCATTTCTGAGTCTTCTGCTTCGCGCGACAAACGCTGAAGAAGTTTCCTCTATCGTCCTGACGTACACCTTGGCGGTCCTCGGCTGAAGCATGGGTTGCTGCACTTTGCTTCGGAAGTTGTACCAGCTTTCACCGTGTCTGAAATGAAGGAACCCCCAACGGTAAGATTTAAATTCCAATTTGAACAATTTACTTAACCGAATCGAAAATCTGCCGACGCTCACACTGCGATTACTCCTCCCGAATCGCCGAAAAAGTCTTTTCTAAGCACGTGTTTGTAGTAATTGAGAGAGGGCATCGACGGCCTGAAAGGCATCAGCTCCTCGTTCCTGAACACTCTTTCTATCTCGTCAGCATCGTACAGGAAAACCATGTCGGGCCTTCCCAAAAGACCCGAAATTTTGACTATGGGACCATACTGCCTGAACAACCTCAACGTCAGCTTGTCGATTTCGCGTATTTTGAAATCTCCTGAATGAGAAAAACAAGAAAAAGCTGAATCTTATGCACGACAGGCGCATAAATTCCAATTTTACGACTCTCCTACAGTCTCCTACAGAAATAACGGTCCCCAACGGGGATCGTAACTTTCTTGGGCCGCAAAATCAAATTTCGAAGAGGGACAAATGCAAATTTGATCCGGTTAAAAAATTTTAAGCTGTGCGGGAAACTCTACCTATGAGCGGTATGAACCTCCACGTGTTACCGATGAGAGGAGCGGGCCGCGGACCAGGAATCTCCGAGTAAGGCTTAATCCCGGGTTTCGTCGCCGCGGCCGCCGACGTGGGTCGCGCCCCGTTCAAGATTTTCGCGATTTTCCTCATTTTTCCTTCTGCTTTCCCTGTCGAATGCTCGACCTCCGCCGGGGGGAGTCGCCTCCGATCCGGATTGTAAATATTATTTTTTTTTTTTTTGACGAAATCACGGCGGAAACGGGAAAATCACTCGTCGGCGATACGTGACCGACGGCGAACCGCTACCGATTTCATACGCTCCGAGCAGAGCAGATTCGACGGTCCCGCGCTCCGAACGGACCGCTGCCCGCTGCGCGTTTCACAGAACGGAAAGAACTCGACTGCTGCCTCGATCGCAGAAGCAAAATCGAATTTTCATTTGACACGTTCCATTTCCGAGCTCATCACCGACCGGTTTCACCGCACTGGGCTCGAGCGAGATGCGGAGAAAGTAATTTCGATGTGAAAACGAGAATCGAGAATGGAGGTCGCCGCCTCCATCCGGCAGACTGACATCAACCTCGATGAATTCTTCGACGGGCGAGAATTTCGTTTGCGCGCGTTCCGCAGATCGAGAGCACGTTCGCCCCGGGGTCGGATGTGCCCGAACCTGTTCGTCGAATCGGAGGACTCCTCATTCGAATGCTTCCGTGCGTGGAAGTCGGCGGTATTTTATATCCGCGTCCGTTTGAATGAAAAAGGGCTGCCAGAGCACGAAAGCGAGTTTTGCGGAGACAGCTTAAATTTTAATTGCTTACCAGTTGGCAATTCTGAAAAATGTATTGTCGATCTGGCGGAGAGGTAAACCTTGACTGTGGCTTCCACACGTCCACTTTGTTGCGAGTTTGTCCAGTTAAAAACTTGGCTTTTTTGAAATTTTATCTCGCTCGCATAAACGATTTTAAAAATTAAATAAAATGCACGTGAACGGCAAGAAGGAGTTTATTTGCCGAGCAACTTAACAATTTTAAAAATTGAAAGGATTTATTCGATTTTCATCGTTAAATCGACATTTTTAATTACAGGATTAATCTGATATGGGATTTTTAAAATGTTTCAATTTTCACAATCGATATCCAAAATCTGTTATGCCTGGATGACGGGTAAATGGACGATGCAATTTAAAATACCAAATGCAGGCTTAATGATTTTTCAGTTTTTGAAATATGTTCGAGTCAGCATTTATGATTTCAGACGAAAATATTTACCTTGATGGATTTCTAAGTGAGAAAGCTTAAACATGTAAAAAGTAAAGTGTGCCACAGCGCGAATCATGCAACGTATTGTAGCGATAAATACGTACAATCTTAAAAAATTCTAACATAATTCGCATTAGCACTTTCGAATTTTTGTTTTTGATGTTACCTCGTGCGCGCGAGTCGGAATAAGATTTTTTAAACCATAAAAGTTTTCCTAATTCAAGAATCGATAAATTTTATTTTTTCTTTCTTTGAAAACATCATTAACAGTCATAATAGATCGATCATTCAAGGTATTTTTTTTTTTTTATTTTTCGCCATAGCGAATGGATGTACCTAATCGAAAGGCAATTTTCAAATTTTTAAAGGAACATTCGAATATCAGTGCCGAATGTTTCAACAGCGAATTCAAAATTATTACACAAGCAGAAGTCTAATACTTTAAAATTAGAAATGCAATAAGCAAATGTATAGTTAATTTGGATTTTGTTTCCGCAGCTTTTATTTTCCGATCTATTTCATGGTTTCTGAGCCATTGATCGTCAGTTTGGGAATTAATATCGGTCAAAATTCGAACCCTGAAAGTTAGTATAACGATGAAGAAATATCCTGGTTTGGATATATTTGCACCTCAGTTCTGTCAGCTAAATTGCGAATTGCACAAAGGCAAAACAAAAGGGATTCTTTCTTTATGAATCTTTCGTAAGAATTAAAAAAATGTATTTTAACATTTCATTAATTCAAAAATTAAAATTACAAAAATAATATTGTTTTGATACTATTTTTAAAAATGCGGTTCATATTTTTCAGTTACGTACTTTTTCTTTAACAATAAAAGTATTACATTAATGTGATGATCTATGTTTAAAAGGTTCATTTTCACATTATATAACAAAATTAAATTGTACCATACACATCATACTAGATTACAAAAACATTTCACATTTATATCACAATAAGATTTTTTGAGGCATGTAGTTTATTTAAAGCTTATTTTTTATAATATTAATTTGGTCAAGATAATTTCGTATATTATTTTTTCTTGCTCAAAGTAATCTATTAAGAAATAGCAAAAGAATAAAGGGTTGAACTCGAAATATTGCGTATTTAATAAAAGTGTACTCACTTTCGAATTCTAACCTATTTCAGTATTTAACGAGAAATTTTACATAAGTCTTAAATGATGTACCTCAAAAAGACGAAACATTTGAACATTTTTTTGTAACAAAACTTTCGATAAATCTTTGTTCAGCACTTACAAGTTCGTAAGTCAATGTTAAAAAATGAATACAATTACCATTACAAAAGACTGAAAAAAAAAAGCACAACATTAAAAGTCCCACATCCCTTCTAAAAATTTAAGACAAAGCAAAAGTATATTATACTCCAATATTTGAGTTTCATAATGAAGATGATTCAGCTTTTACACAAGATCATTTAGTTGCATCCATATTGTTTTAGGAATATTTTTGTGACCACAAATATTATTTTCTCATATTTGCAATGAAATCAAACATTCCCATCGTGCATATAAAAAATAAAAACATCATCAATTACGCACATATAAAATCAAGATCATTTACGTGCTTATAAAAAATTTCGGAATTGCGTTGAACAGTTTACTAAATCCATGCTAGAAGTTTTAACCATAGCAATTTGGCTATTTTTATTGCTCGGTTTTTTAATTTTTTTAAAATTCTACCTTTACAATTTATCGCTTTTCAAAACTGAATTTTACCGGATCCGGAGATTTGTATGTGGATTGAACTTCATATCTCATATCTCCATATTTATAAGAAACTTTGTATTTTCTAAAAATCTGTAAAAAAAAAAAAAAAAAAAAAAAGCTTTTAATAATTGTACGCTGAGAGAAAATTTATTATCAAACGATACTCCGCAATGTTACGTGGCTTGCACCGAATTTTATTTTATTATCAGTTTTAGCCACATACATGCATGTGAAACTTTACGTTCAATATTCATCATAGTTAATTTACTACTTGTTATAAGACGTACGATTAAGAAAATAGACTTGGGTGAAATTCCTCTTTATATTTATGTGAACAAGCAGAGAATCTTATTTTTTACACGATACGGTGGATGATAAGGGACAGATACAAGGAAAACGCTTGTTTTATTTAAAGTTAGCAATTGGAAACAAGAGAAATCCATGTTTATGTAATCCAAAACGATGTGATTGGGAAATTCACATAGTAGGATAATTGCTCGCTTTCTGAGTTCGTACAATATCGAAAATCACGACGTGGAAAAATTAACCGCACATGCATATCGCATATAAATTTTTTTAAAAAAAAAAACTATAAAATTAGCGGCTAACATATACGTATCAAATAATATGGATTAGCTTCGTTATTTTTAAAATTAACATAACTGAATGATCTCCTATCTCACAAGCTATCCGGCCCGTCTCGAAATGGCAGAATTACAAAATCCTGACGAAAAACATAATTTTTTTTTTTAACGTAATACCTTTGACAGCAATATTTTTAGTTCTGCCTCGGCAAATCTGCGGCCCAAGCACGTTCTTCGGCCGTAACCGAAGGGCAGAGAGGCAAATCGATGAATTTTGTGTGATTCAAATGGGCACGATGCCTCGTTCGATTTTAGCCACCTTTCGGGGAGAAATTTCGCAGGTTGGGGAAAATACCGCTCCAAATTTCCCACAACGTAGTGGGGAAATATTACGTGCGTCTGAAAAAAAGAAAATTACCGAAGTTACTTCAGTGTCGCCAAGTTACGTTGGCAAATTGTGTTAAAAAGTCGAGAAAGCATTTTAACAAGAAATTTGATTAAATTTTACCAAGTGTTAGGGAAAAGGAAAGGAAAATCCTTGGTATTCCACTTACTCCTTTTGGTATTTTGTAATTTCCAATTACGGCATCCGATGTCAGACTTCTACCATTGCCGATAATCACTGGTCGCATTCTTTAAAGCCAATTTGAGAAAAAAACATTAATGATCCCACCATAATTCCCTGTTGATATTTTCTTTAAAACTGTTTAAATCTTTTCCTTAAAAATTATTATTATTAAAAAATTCGCTAAACTAATCGCAACTAAATAGTTGTAAACCATTAAATAAGTGAAACATTCGAATTATGATATGAATGGTAATTTAATATAATTGCAAAATTCTTATATTAAATGGAGTGCTAAAATGAAGAAAAATTTTGTATAAAAAATTGTAAATAATTTAAAAAATTGAAAGAATGTGTAATTTAAAATACTTTCCGTGTTTGAATAATTGGATAGAATGGTCAATCTTCTTTTGATAATAATGTTTTTGAATGTTTATTGTGAAAATAAAAGCATTTTTTTTTACAGATTTCTTTATCTAAACGATATTACCTAAGACTTTCCTTTATACAAGATCCCAAATACATCGATTTTGAAATAACTGCTTCGTTCACACAGTCATTCTCATTCGGCAATAACTGTATCAATTCTCTGAATAATTCATCTTGTTTTTCATGATTTTTGGCCAGATGATAAATGATTGTTGTAGCAGCGACGGATGTCTGAAATCACATTATACACTACACACTGATTAAAAAATCAGTTACAACAATTGATGCGTGAAAAAAAAATTTTTATATATAAATTACCGTGTCTATTCCAACCAAAAGCAAATCCAAAGCCAAAACTGTAGCCACTTTGGAATCCGACGTCTTTAACAGAATTCTTTCGATCAAGGGTATATCTTCTTCATTTCTTTGCATTGAGCTATTTGACTGTATTTCCACCTTTTTCACAGCCTGGTTTATGTATTTCAAACAGGTTCTTAAAAAAAGGAGAAAAACAGATAATTTAATTTTCGAAATTATATTTTTTTTTATAAATTTTATTTTTCCCTACTCTCTGAACATATCGAAGGCCCCTATGTATTTTTTCCATGCGGGAGTGCTGTAAATCCTCCAAATGGGCATCCTCAACTCTACCTCGGCTACATTGGCGAAGAATATTTTTACCGCTTCAATCATTCCTTGCGCTTCCGATCCTGCATCTATATTCTTGTTCAGGCATCCTAATCTCGTATCTAAGGCAACTTTACCTATGCCTAGAAGGAATAATAAAGTTAGACTTTGAATGAATTTATTCGGTACTTTAGCAATGCCTGGAGAAGAATACATACAATCTCTTCGCAAAATCTGTAATATAAAGTAAATGATATCGATTACTGCCATTTATTGTAATGGTTTAGAAAAATAACAAAAAAGATACTATATGACTAGCGTAATTCGATTGTTATTGCAATATACACGCTATATTAATTAATAAATTTTTCCGTCGAATTATTATTCATATTCACTAGTTTTAAAGTAGATTATTTACTTAACATTTTTACTTAAAAAATTTTTTTCTATATCAAATTGAGACAAATTACATAGTTCCTTACATTCTAGAGCCCATTTATAAAGTTCCTCCATGAAATCGCAAGCTATTTCATTGTTATATTTCCTTTTCTCCTCTAATATATTCAAAAACTCATCTGTTATTTGGTTAAGAGGCCCCAAATATTTCTTTGCAGTATTGGGCTGCATCATTGTTTGATGTACCTTGCTTCTGAAATTGTCCCAAAGCTGACCGTGCCTACAATCAAATATTTAACCCAAGGATTTCACGGAATTGCCTGACCATTATGAAAATAGTAAATGAAGGCGCCATTAATTACAAATTAAATAATTATCATATGTATATGGATAGTTATTTATAACATGATGTGAATATATTACAGGAGATTATTGATCAATGAAAATGTGGATTATTATGAGTGATTATTATAAAGATTTATTTTCCACATATAAAATTGTTTATGTGCTTAGAAATGAAAAAATAGCATGATGAATAAATAACATTTTTTATATGTAATAACTCAACATTTTTTTTATCAGTTTTTTACATATTTATATTTGCTGTGGATTATATTCTTTCCATAAATCAATTCGGTCTAGTATAATATTTGACAAATATACGTCAAACATAATGTTTTTAAATTTTTTTATAGTTAAAAACGATTCTTTTTTAAGCTATTTGACGAAATATCTTAATCTGCAAATTCGTTTTTTCACATATCCGGGGCATTCTTCAGATATTGTAACAAATGAAAAATGCTAAATTTTCAGTTATTGAATACAGAACCAAACATTAGTTGATTTCCAACTTTACTACCTGTAACATTAACTGATCTGGCCAAAGGAAAAAAAGGTCGTCATGCAATTTTTAAAAAATACCTACACTCCAACGACGCCTAAATTTTCACCGAAAAAATCCTTGTGCAACACTTGTTTGTAATACTTTACGCTTGGCATACTCGGTCTATGCGGCATCGTCTCTTCTTTTTTAAAAATTCTTTCTATTTCGTTGGCATTGAATACGAACAGGAGATCCGGATGCCCAATTAATCCTTCCAATTTGACAATTTCCCCATAGTCCTGATACAGCGACACCATGATTTTGTCCAACTCTGGAAGTTGGTAATGACCTGTAAGAGTAGATCAACAAATTTTCCAAATAAGTAGGACCTTTCGCTACTTTTCCAGAAAGGCAATTGAGGGAATGTCAGTATTTTACGACAAATCTAATTGAAGTTTTAACTGTGTGCCTTTCTTTTATTTGTATGTCACTCGGGAATCAAAACTTGATACCATTAAAACGAGATTCGGCATTCGTTTCTTCCGCAACCACTACACGAAAAAACTGATTGACCCAGTGGCTACACCTTGTTCATAATTAATATGCAATTATTTATAACGTTATTCGGTTAAGATGAATGAAAAGCATAAAAACTTTTTCATCATTTAACCTTACGCTTTGTCCTGCGATGACATAAAATCAAACATTTTTAAGATATCCTAGTTCATATAGTTTTTATGTATAATACGGAAGAAGAATAAAAATGTTTTTTTTTAAAATGGCATCTTAAAAGCAATTTCAAATAAAATAAGAACGAATTGCTTCAGTTCATGATACTACGTAACGAATAATTTGGTGTAAATTGAAGCGAATAGATTAACAATAATTTCTTATGAAATGGCTTAATCAAAAATACTTATAATAATAATTGACACTTTTAATCTATGGCATTATTTTTATTGGTCCATTAATTTTGGCGTTATTATTCTCAACATAAGTAACGTGATGGTAAATATTAAATAACGGATTTTTTTTATTACGAGAAACTCTTTAGATGCATAAAATTTTTCTATTTAAACAAAAAAGAATTTGATTTTTTTATTTATTGCAAATATTTACCTGATTCAAAGATTAATTTCTTTCAACAAATTATTGTTTTCAATCAATTAAAATCTTCAATTCAATTTCAATAATCAATTAAAACTTCAAATACATACAACTTCAAAAACTAAACTCAAAATTAAAAGGAAAAAATATGATTGGGGATTGTAGACTATATAGACTATATTAGACTATGACTTAGACAGTGACTTCGTCACATTTTTCTACTCATATGATCGAATATTAGAGTAGAAATATCCATAAACTACAGTTTGTAAATTTCATAAATTTCAAACTTTCGTAAATTCCAAAAAGAGGTCGGATTTAATATGGATCATATAATAAATTTTACTAATAAACTACGGAAAAATGTGTAAATTTCCAATATACTATTTTTGTATTTCCCAGGGCTCAGTGAAATCACCGTACCCGAAGCAGGTCTAAAAAATTTATCATTTATTGTGCTGAAGTACAGCACAGGAGTTATAAGTTAAAATTAGTTGTCCTTAATTCAAAGATTAACAAAAAAGAATTCTTCAAGTCATATTACAGCTACAAGAAGGAATCGCTCGACATCCTCAATTTGTAATTTACGTAATGTTTTTCCTCAAAAAAATGCCTTTTACTTTTCATAACCGTCTGCGAATAAAATTAGAAATCATATCCAGCTTCTGAGCATAAAATATTATCGAAATATTCTTTTTGAATTTAGAACTACTTAAGAAAATAATCAAACCGTATTAAGAAAATAGTTACCACAGGCAGGAGCACAGGGGGAAATTTTCGTCTTTTAAATAAATGAAAATGATTGTTATAAAAATATTCAAATTAAATAAATGTAGCACTGAGATAACCTGAAGAAAATAAAAAAAAAAAATATGGAAAATTTGCCGATAAAATCAACTGAATTCAACAGTGATAATAATAATATTATGAATTGTATGTTATCATGTTAACCACAGAATTTTGTTTTCCTCTGTATACTTCTTCCAATTTTTAAATCATAATAATTTCATGTGAGATAAACCCTGTTAATATTATTACAATATCTTCAAAAAAAATATTAAAAAGTTTTAATGTAAAATATTCGAAATTATCCGACAGAACTCAAAATTTTTTGTCGCACTACATTGTAAATATTATAGAATTATTTTAGTGTAATTTCAAAATTTTGAAAATCTTTCCGAATTCGTCAATATTATTTTTCAAAATCCACAATAACATGATATGCTAATTTCTACGTTACCGTCTATATTATCACTTTCAGAATTACTCACGTTTCCATTATAGTCACCAAATTCATTTTAATATAAATCGTTATCAGCATACATACATATAAATATATGTCTTGCCATAACATGCAATTACCGGTAAAAAATACGTTATTTTTGATGTTAGGGACAAACTATAGAAAATTCTATGATTGTTTACAGATATGTTGGAAAATGATATTAGAAAATAACATAGTTATGATCAAAGGTTACAATTTATTCCGACAAGGACGAGTCTAATTAGCATGGTTTAAGGCTAATTCCTAATTGAATCAATCAGCAACTAGCGATGATGAATCTGTTTCTCCGTTTTATTATTTCGGTACCCAGTGGACACACTCTTCGAAGTGTTCGACAAGACGATAATTACTGCACGGCTGAGGCTCGGACAGAGCGAGGAATCCGACCGATTTGTTTCTGTCGGAAAAGTTGAAAAATAAGATGTTTTCGCCCCGGATGTGGAAAAACTAACCCGAGAGATACTTTACCGATCAATGGCAGAAACCTCCACGAGTTTCCGATGAAGGGAAGTCCCTTCGGTCCCGGCACTTCGCTGTAGGGTTTCCCCTTGGCGTCACAGGCGTAGGTTTCGCGAATTTCCGCTCCCGGACAGGTAATAATCGTGGAGTAACGTCTCAGAGTTCGTCGCGCGGACGGCACCCTCGTCGTCGCACTTTTCAGCAGACCCATGCCGGAGTTTTCCCGAAGATATCTCGCAAGAAACGCTCTTTGAATAACGTTCGAGTTAACGATTCGATTAAGTTGAGATTTGTTTATTTCCCCACCATGCGAAGTATCCGATGGCTGTCTACCAGAACAAGTCTCATTGTTTCGTAATATGACTTGGTTATTCGAAATCAGGTGCCTAAAATCATTTTTCTGCTATTTATTATTATGATAATTATAATTATTACGACCATAACCGATTGCGCTGGATTCAGAAAAGTATTTGCTTCCGTAACCACGTCTAAAACTTTTGACCCTTTTTCTTCTTAGGATAAAATGCAACGATAGATTTATTTTTTGAAAAAATATTTTTCGCGTGTTCTTATCGTCAATATTACATTCTCTTTTTCCTCTTGTAATTGTACAATCTTTCTAATTCAATATTTGTCCGAGATGAATTATGTACCTTCCTAATATCATTTTCCTGCTCTTTAATAATGGGGGCCAAACCAATCGTAAGTAATATGTTACTTAAATGTTAGTTAACATTTATAAATTGTTGTAATTTTTACAGTGTTTTCAATCATTTTCATAAGTGATTCGGTTTGATTTCTGATTGGATACGCCATTCAAAACTTCAAAAATCCCGATTGTTTTCATATATTATTACATTTTTACATTTTGCATTTATTATAAACATTTCATATTATTACATTGAAATTCGATTTTTCTTTCTTTCAACCTCTCGAATTTTCTTAAATAAAAATTCTCCTTCAGATGACTGTTTTTTTATCCCTGTAAAAAAGTATTTAATGTTCAACGATATCGTAACGTTCTTAAGCAATTTTTTCCTATAGATGGATATAATATTTTTGTAGCATATTTCTCTTCTTTGTAGCTTACTTCAAGACAAAAAAATTCCCCCTTTTTTGTTTGAACTGCTTCGATTTCAAATTAATCAGACAATGTTCTTTTTCAATAAAATATTTAAAATAATTGTCCGAATTTTCTAGTAGTCGTGCGAAAGAAAGCGAGTTTTTTAAAATAATACAAATGAATGGGTTGACATTTCTTTTACAAATTCCCCACTGAATTTAGGAATAGAAGAAAATTTTCTTTGTCCATGTTTTTAATTAATTTTTTATATTTGTGATTCGAATACATTTATATCTTGATAACCAAAGAAAGTATAACAAAAAATTTTCTGAAAGTTGCAAAAAAAATATTCATATTCTGGTAAATCAAAAATTTGTATTACTTTTCATTGAGATATGCACGGAATTGTAGAAAAAATTTGCCAATTTCTTAACAATGACTTATATTTCACCTCAGCTATAATTATATATAGATTTCGCAGGATTTTCACAAAACCTTTAGTGCCATCTTTTATTTCCAAACCAAAGGGGTAACTGTGACTGATTCTATGCTATTCTAAATATATTACTATAAAAAATTTTAAAAAAGATTTAAATTAATAACCTTCTGTACAGAAATGAAGAAAGAAAATGTTCTTGCAATTTACGATTACATTTTTTTTTTAATTTGAAGACAAAAAGTCAGGCTCTCATTGAATATAAAAAGATTTAGTAATCGAAATCGTAATTATTTACTTGCATCATTGCTCATTGCTGAATTACATGTAGTATTCAGTATAAAGCGTGATGCTAATCAAAACTATTTTGGGATAAATTTTTAGAATGCAAACAAAATGAGTTGTTCCAGTCATTTATGGGATGTGACATTTATGGAATGCTCATCAGGAGCAACATTGCCCCAGTTTCCTTCAGTTTTGGAAAAATTCCGTAGTAAGTTTGCTTTGATGAGTTTTCCCTTTCAAAATTTATCGGGACACAAAAGCATTTTGGAAAAGGTTTTTCACTTTTCGCGATGATAATGACATTATAATTTAACCAGTTCTGACTTTTTGACTGTAACAGCTATCTTTTTAATACCGAAAACTGAAATCTGACCCAGCTTTGTGTTTTGCCATTTCCCTTTTTGAAATTCGGTTCTGAATGTCTATGAACCATTGTCGAATGATTTTTGCGTGTTCGAATGCTCTGAATAAAAGATGTATTAATGCCAATTTCGTAAATTCAACCAGGAACTAAATGGAAAATTAAAAACCTCCACTTTAAAAAAATTAATAAATATTTAAAAAATGAAGTAAAATTTACGTTGCAGATAAATTATTAAACGTAGCCATTTTTAAGGTTGCACTTAATATTACTGGCAATATTTTTCAACATTTTCATTAGCTAAGATCTTAGGATAAACAGTAGTATTATATGCAAGATTCCACTTCATTTACAAATTATTTTTTTTGTAATTAAAATTTAATACAAGCAAAAACCGTTTTAACATAAGGAAAAACTTACACTGATTAAGAGAAATATCTAAATTTTCATGTCAATGAAGACAACATTAATAAATATATTTGAATGTATAGCTTTATTTAGTTTTAATGTGCTTTATGTGAGTTTATAAACATCGTATTTTTAAAGGCTCCTCTTTTTAATTAATTTAACTTTAATCAAATTATCGCAAGTACATTCTTAATAGCTATGCAGACGTATCTGGATTTTTTGATCATACAACTCAAAAGTAAAGTAAAAATGCATGTAAATGAAACTAATATATCAGAATACAGTATTCTCAAAACCTTAGATTAAAATCTAGGTTTTTTAAAAGTTACAATTAAAAAAGAACATTTATAAACAGTATCATTTAAATCAGTTATATATTATTATTTGAAAATAATTTCATTACATTAGATATATTTATTATTTTATTAATTAAGCAAGAATTTTGGTAAAAATTTATGAATTATATGATTAATTAACGTTATATGGTTAATGATTAACTTAAACGTAAAATGCATATTTAGAGGACGAAAAATTTATCCTTATTCCATACAAGCAAAATAAGTTTACAAATTTTATTTCATTTAAACGAATCGCTAAAGTTTTTGTTAAAATTAATATTTAATGTAAAACGTATATAAAAATCTTTATGGCTCCGTTATTCAGAGCATTTGAGGTTTTTTTCTTTGTAAATTTGGGAAAAATTCATAAAAATGTCTTATCTGAAATACATATATATATATATATAAGTGAGTTAGTCGCAGAAAGTTTACAGTACATGTATAAAATATATTATACCCTTTTTTTTATCCCAATGAAAGATCTCATCTTTTTATTTCGAGCACATTTCCTTCTTCTTTCCCGTATCATTTAATTTTGGCATTCATTAAAAAGAAGGATACTTCAGTTTTAGGCTTTCAAGCATATGAAAGGTTGGCGTTGATGTGATCGTTTAGCTAGTCAAAAGTTAATATTTTCAACAAACTGTATAACTTGGGGATAAATTTTTCAATAATTGTTTAAGTAGTTTGATTCATAGATTCCTAAATTATCGAACCATGCCAGAAAGAAAATAGAATCGGGAAAATTAATGCTTGTATATTTTCTAACCTTTACAATGCTCAAATGAAGCAATTTCCAATGTACAAATGCAGTCTGTATCAGCATTGAATTTAAAATAAAGTTTTTAAGGACAAATTACACAAAGAAGGCGATTTTTAATGAAAATGTCGTTTATTTTTTTTATATTCACTAAAGCATAAATTGATGTAAAACGAAAGTGTAATAAAAATACAACTTTTACCACTCTAGTTACTGCCTATCAGCCCTAAAGTTTACATGGGAATGTGTTACGAATGGGAACAGATGCTTGTTCGCATATTTATGATTAAAGTTGCATAACTAGATTTGCTTTTTTCTCTCGACTAAATTTTTTTTAACCTAATATTCATAAATTAATTATTGCGTACGAACCTCGAAAATGATTTTCTTTGCTAGAATAATAAGTTGTACATTTGCAGAACAGAAAGAAAGCCTAAAGTAATATTTTTATATCTTCATTTATTTTAATTATTTTATTTTTTAAATATTTGAAATCCGCCTCAGTGGCTGAATGATAACATATCAACATGTCGAAATGTTCCGAGACTCTTAGATCAAAACATAATATCATTTAGTAGGTTTGTTTTACGATTTTTCTCACTCAAGCATGTCATATTATCATTATTTCTCTGGACAGTTCTTTATTTACCGTATCTGTAAGATTGAGTCTGATAATTCCAATTGGGAATATTTAATGTTGAATGATTGGTGTTATCTCTGAAAAATCCTTATAACCTCTCGAATTGGAAAAAAAAAGTTCACCTCATTTCTTAGAGGTATGCGTACAAATTAAGGAAATTAAAGGAATGTATAATATAAGAACTGAGTTTCCATTTTTTACGTGATTGGTTCCATTCATAGGATGGGACTCTTAGATGAAACCAAGTAAGAAGTCAGTAACATGAATTCGTCACAATTAAATAAAAAATCAAAAATCCGGAAAACTTTCAAGTTTAAAAAAGGGGAACCGTTCCTTACGCTTTTGAATAAGTCATAAAAGAAGAAACCGAGGAAATTAACAAAAATTGTACTAACAATATTTCCCAAACGATTCGGCAAATAAATATTAAACTGGATATTCTAAAGTTACAGTTACTTGAGGATTTATTTCCCAATAGTTGGCAGTTGATTAAAAGATTTTCAAAAAAAATCAGATGTTGGTTTTTTTTTACGTCACACGAATTACATAATGGAACCCGAATAATTTGGTCTTGAGATATGCTACGTTCTTAATTATGTAAATCCATCTCTGTCCGAAGAAATCTAACCGCGAACGTTATGTCTTTCGCAGGCGTAATCAAGTGAACTACACTGACGCTAGAGCCATACATCTAAACGGGAGCGATTGGCGTTCCATTGGCCCTTTAGGTGTAAATTGCCGCTTGACCGGTTTGGTGATCTTCAAATTAATTTCGATTAGGGCTCAGCAATTATATAATTTTAAATATTTTCATCGGCGTAGCAGAAGCGAAAATTACTCAATTTTAAGTGGGCAATGCTGAGTTTTCCCTAGGGCCTTATAACTTTAAAAATCAATCCATCTGGCGGGAAATCGTCAGTTATCGCATTTTGCAGTTCCGCCATTTAAGTCTACGTAAAATTCTCTTCGTGTTTTTTACATTTGCGATTGGTAATGGCGAAGTTTTAAGGCTCCTCGGGAGCGATATTTTTGAAATTAACGTTTTTAAATTTTTTTCATATTTGATTCCAAGTAAATGTAAATAAAGTCTTCATTTAAAGCGGTTAAAAGCAATTTCAAGAATAATAATTTAATTTAATTTTACATTACCGAATTCACTTTTCAAAATTTTTTGATCTTTTAGGAATATCGAAAACTAATGATGTTTTAAGCTGCATCCAGTCTTGTCGAACTAGATGATAATCATTAGTTCAGAACGCATAGTGTAATCCAAAAATTTTTCACTATATCATAGCTTAAATAAAATATATTTAACTAATTTACTCTGACATTATTTTCGGACACCCGGTTTTTACAAAAACCTTTACAAACAATTTTATATTGTTATAAATTGTGAAAATCCCTAAACACTGCTCACCTTATAGTCTAATTAAAAACAACCGTTAAATTAGTAAATGTAACACTAATTTTTTGGTATACGTATATATAGTGTGTATATATACGTCAGTTTATTTGTCTACTGCAATATGGAAAGACTGAAATTAAAGAGATTTAACAATTAAAGGAAAAAATATATATTTATTGTTTTATTGTAAGAAAATATAAATTTAATTTAATTTTTTTAATGTCAATTTAGCAATTTTTTTTCACTTATGATTTAATAAAATGGAATTTAATTAAAAAATAATTTTTTTTAATTTTTTTTGAGACTTCTCTATAGATTAGAAATAATCTAGAGAAGAGAACATCTATTTACAATAGAATTCTTCTCTCTCAGAGTTTTCCTGGCGTATTTAAAAAAATCACTACTTTAAAAGCAAATCAAACATACATTAACTTAAGTACCCTATAAGAAAAAATTTTTAATTTTTTATGAGCAAAGAAACGAATACTATATTGACATGAAAAAAATTAATTTATGTATCAATTATAATTTTAGATATTAAAAATGTTGAAGTTACACTTCAGTGTGATTTGGAATCCTTCGCACTAATTAACACGGAAAAAATCAAGTCGCAACAGTAAACTTTTTAAATCATAAATTTATGAGCTCTTTTAAACTTCATAAATTAGAAGGAGACGAATTCTGCTGAATGACCATAATTCACTAATATTTTGAGTTCAAAACTGGCTATAAAGCATCTACTACGATAAAACCAAATAAACATGACTATGTAAAGAAAAGTCGGATCCTGAAATAACGTATGATGAGAAATGAGTTTAATCTTAAAACTCATAACTAACGTATGAGTTTTGAGTGAAATTTTGAAAAAATAATAATTAGATTTGAGAAATTTTAAATGTTGAATGGTATTAAAATAAATTATCCTGCAAAAATTAATTCAGATTTTTTTGATAGCTACAGAATGCGCAGAGTTTAGTTACACCTAAAAGATTCGTTAAGGTGTCGCTGGTGTAGGATTGAAAGTAGAATAAAACATAAAGACAAAATGCATTCAATTTTACAAACAAAAAGCTTTATTGAGAAACTGAATGAAAATCATAATTTGAAACGAGCATGGACTTTCTTACTTCATATAATAAAAAAATCGATTTTAAGTCATTAAGATGAAAAATAAATAACTTTTTTCAGTTAATACTAATATTTTATTTTTTAATCTTTTTTTCATATTTTTAACATTCAATAATTCAGTTCTCCATCTATTTTTATCTTATTGTTCATCCCATTTTTTAAATGATGAAGCTTCTTGCATAGCTTTCTTGCGTTTCGTAATAAGTTTGCTTACAAAATTGTCACTGTCAAGTTTCTTATCTTTTTTTTTTTGCCTAGGCTCTTTAATATTCTCTAATTTAACAAATTTCTTTTTATTTCTCTTTAACTTTTCTTTTTTCAATTGTTGTTTATAAAGAAGAGCTTGATTTTTCAATTTAAATTTTGATCTCAATTTAATTTTTTTACCAGGCTCTGAAAACAATCCTTGAAAATTAAGAGGTTTGTCTCTTGAAACTTCATCCTTTGAAGTCTTTCTCTTTTTTGCTTGTCTATCATTTCCACTATCACGATCATTATCTTGACAAGTTTTTCGCTTATTTGTCTTTTCATCATCTGTCTTCATCATTTCTTGTTTGATTCTTTTCGTTTCCCGTCTCCTTTCAATAAGTTTTTGCCTTCTTTTAATAAATCGTCTCTGCTTTCTATTTAGTTTCATTAATTTATCATTTTTTCCGTCATTCTGTATACCTAATTTTAACCTACTTCTTTCCAAACGCATTTTTTTTGCATTTAAAGCCGCCTTGTTTTCAACCGAAAACAAGACTATAGGCCTCCTTTTAAAAGAAAATATATTAGGATTATTATTGATGTTTCGTAATGCAGTTAAAGCATCCTTATGATTTGAAAAACTCACAAATCCCATTTCTTTTGAAACTCCCAAGTTATTTTTGTCTAAATTTTTTTTGTCTCTCATAACTTTTGCTTCTGTAACTACAGCATTAGGAAGACTGTGTTTCAAAAACAGAGCTTTCAGTTTTGCATCATCATAAGAACTGGGCAAATTATATATTATTAAACGCCTATCGGAAATAAACATATTTAAATTCTTCAAAATTTGAGATTTCCACCTTTCTATTTCTAATCGTTTCTCCATATCAGAAGCAGAAACTCCAACAGCAGCTTTTGATCCTGCATTAATTATTCCTTCCTTTGCTAAATACAAGTTTCTAGAATCTTTTCCTTTTTTTTCACTTTTTTTACCATGTAAAGTCTCCTTACTTAAAGCTACCGATAATACAAGAGCATTGTCTTGCAAGAAAATTTTATTATTTTGCAGTAGACATAATTCTGCACTAGCCTTATCCTGCAAATATAAAAATCCATGATATTTAAAAGGAAAATGTATAATAAAACAATTACATCACTGCAAAATTTTATGAAATTTATGATTATCAATCACATGCTTTCTTTTAAAAATGTATCCATAAATTTTTGCCTTCAAAAATAATTTAATAAAAAGAAATTACAAAAAGATACCTTAAACTTGACAAAACCACTGCCTTTACTATGTTCTGTTAATTTATCTACACAAATCAAAGCATATTCTATTTTTCCATATTTCCTAAAGCATTCCCTTAGATCTTCATTTGTTGCTGAAAAAGGTATATTTCTAACAAATATAGTTTTACCTTCTTCAACATCATTTAATTCATTGTAGTTCTCACTTTTATTGTCTCTTAAAGTTTTGTTTTTTGAATCAAAATTATCATCAAGACTTTTACCACTATAAATATTTTTTACTTTTGATTTTTTGCATTCATCAAGGTTACTTGTTTCAGGTGTTTTATCAATAAAATAGGGCAATATTTCACCATTTAAAGAATCATTGTCATCAACTTCTTGCTTAATCTCTACATCATGTTTTTCTTGTTTAATTTCTTGTTGTAAACAGTTTAGTTTTTCCATGTACAAGTTCTTTGGTACAGCCCAGTCCACAATTATTTTTCTACCTTAAAAAAACATAATATTTACACAATTTACTTATATTGTTACAAAACATAATTTGAAAGTTAAATAAATCTATGAAAACATGTTATTTTACAAATCATTTATTAAATTTACTAGAAAGTGAATTATGCAAATCTACCAGAAATATACATTTTTATTACCAGATATCTCTTTCTTATTGGCACAGTTCACAGCTCTAGCAGCACTGTCCACTTCTGCAAACTGAACAAATCCACATCCTACAAAGCTTCCATCTTCTTTTGTCAACAATTTAACTTCTTCAATATCTCCATATTCTTTAAACCATTTTTTAAGTTTGTCTTCTGATAAATTTTTGAATGGCAAATTTCTTACAATTATCCTTGCTTTTTTGTTTGATTTTTGAAATTTATTAGAATTTTTAATATCTGATTGAACTTTGATTTCTTTAGAGTTGTTTCTGAAGTTGTTTTTTATGTGATCTAAAAAAGATTTCATTTAATATAATAAAGGCAGTATAATAAAAATAAATTTAATTAATGTTTGTGTACATTAATTACTCTGTATATTTAGAAGCTTTAGCTCTAGCTTCTATAAGCAGATTGGTAGAAACTACCAATCTGAAATAATTATAATTATTCTATTACTCTATTATCGTAATAATTACTACTGTTATTCTAATTACGTACTATTACTCTAATATCGTATTTCTTATATATTGTATTATCATAATGAAATTACGATTAACAGAGTAAAATTCAACATGCTTGATAAATTCCACCAAGATTCGCAAAAAAAGGTGAAGTTTGTAATTTTCAAATATTATTTATTATTATTACTATTAATATTTCTTTCAAATTATAACACCAAAGTTGTAAATCATTTTAATTTAAGAATAATTACACACTTAAGCTTTGAATTTGATGTTACTTTTTCAAAATTCAATTTAATTTTAAATTCCCAATATAATCAATTAATATCTATTATATTACATAGCATTAGCTTTTTTTCCTGGAATATATGAGCATAAGAAATTGTGCAGAAAAACTTTAAACATCTCTACGTTTTCTAAATAATTACATAATTATATGCATTTATGCTTTAAGATATTTTATACATAACTATTCGCCATGTGGGATATTGGTGCTCAAATATTTCAAGCTTTGTGGCTGAATATAATTCTTTTTCTAAACTACAAAAAATTTTTTTAGCAACTTACTGAAAACCATTATTTCTTATTATTCTTTAATATTCGCTTTTCACGAACATAAATAGCCACGTGATTATTATTTCCTAACAAAACAAAGTACCAACTATTTTCATGATTTTTTGCTATTACCAACATATCTAAGTATAATCATTTGTTTTGCAATCAGCTGTTTATAAAAAAAGTGATGTTATAATTGACTACGTTAAAATCGACATTTATTCAATATCATAACATTCGGAAATCGATATTTTTTTTTATTCTTCCGATTTCTTTTTTCACTATTTTTTTCTTTTTATAATGACATTGATCTTAAATAAAGCAAGTGATACCGTGAAACTAATATTGGATTCATGATATATTTAAATGAAATTATCTGACATAATGGCATCGAATTTGAAGGGTGTCATCAATTTGCGTTTCAATCAGGATCATAGTTGTTTTACTTGTTGCATGGAAACAGGTCTTCGAATATATAACGTGGATCCTTTGGTTGAAAAAGCACATTATGATATTAATGAAATGGGAAGTATAGCACACTGTGAAATGTTAAATAGAACTAATCTTTTGGCTATAATAGCTGGTGGTAGTCGCCCCAAATTTGCCCCTAACACAGTACTTATATATGATGATATTTCAAAAAAATTGGTCCTCGACTTTACTTTTGTCAATGCTGTCAAGGCAGTACGATTAAGAAGAGATAGGTAAATATTCTATTCAATAGGTAGATATCTAAAATTTAGGTTTATATTAATCATTGCTCCATAGCTTGTTTAATTAAATATCATTTAACTTTAAGGATAATTGTTGCAACTTTAAATCAAATTCATGTATTCTCCTTCCCTTCACCTGTTCAAAGATTACTCACCATTGAAACAAAAGAAAATCTTTTGGGACTTTGTGAAGTAACTCCAATAGTATCAGCTGAAAAGCAATTACTAGTATTCCCAGGACATAAAACAGGAAGTGTGCAGTTAGTTGTGAGTGCATTTTTGTCTCATTTTTATTATTAATTATTATAATTTTATTATTGGTAAAAATGAGATACAAATTTAGGATTTGGGAAATACAGAAGTTGGTATATCTAGTGCTCCTGTCACAATTAATGCTCATCAAGGAGAACTTGCTTGCTTAGCTGTAAGTCAGCAGGGTACAATGATAGCAACAGCTTCTATGAAAGGAACCTTAATTCGGGTATGGGATACAATTAGAAAATCTCTTTTAGTTGAACTAAGAAGAGGTTCTGATCCTGCAACAATGTACTGGTAAAGTTGTTAATAAATCTTAACTGAAGAATTTCAATTTTTATATATTTAAAATTTTCACTTTGTTACGATAAATTTATGATAGTTTTCATAATTTTAAAATAATTTTAAAATATAGAATTTGAATGAAAGCAAGTTAATAGTTATTATAAATTATATCAATTTTTGTCCTTTCAGTTTAAATTTTAGCAGAGACTCAGAATTTTTATGCTGTTCTAGTGATAAAGGCACTATTCATATATTTGCATTGAAAAATACTAATCTTAATAAAAGATCAACTTTATCGAAAATAGGATTTTTAGGTACCTATGTAGAATCACAATGGGCACTAGCACACTTCACAGTGCCACCAGAATGTGCTTGTATATGTGCCTTTGGTTCAAAAAACTCAGTAATAGGTAAGTGTATGTTATTATATCTTGCATATCTAAAATTGTACTATAGTTTAGCTATGTTTTATTATTTCCTCATTTATTTTTCAGCAATATGTTTAGATGGAACTTTTCATAAATATGTATTTAATGCTGATGGTAACTGCAACAGAGAATCTTTTGATGTCTTTCTGGATGTTTGTGATGATGATGATTTTTAACTATTAACAATATATGCTTCTACAAGAATCTTTTAAAGTGACATTTGAGAAAAAAATTGCAGGTGATTTTGGAGTTGACAATTAAGAAGTTTTTATTGTTAAAAAAATTATGCACAAACAATTTATTTTATTCTCATTGTTTAAATGATATTCATATACACCTTTTTTTAATATTAATATTTTTTCATTCCAATCATAAAATTAAAGTTTTTAAAATGATATTTAATAATAAGAAGATAAATGTACAAACAATATTCTAATCTTAGTGCCATGAAATTTCATTGTTTAACCGTTCAAGTAATAATAGTCAATCCAAAAAAAAAATTGATATTAAAATACTTGCGATAAATGCCGTGTCAATAATACGGTATACCTCAATTAACGAATAATATGTTTCTTGACATTACTCCATGAAGCAGAAATTTCGTTTTCAGAGGTAATAAATACTAAGGCCAGAACATTTATCTGGATAAAGAAAAAGAAATCTTTTGATGAAAAAAAAGTTATATTAAATAATTGGTTAATTTAAATGCACATCGTAATTAAACTGCACTTAATGTAAAAAATTTTCTTTATTTCGTTTAACAGCCTTTACGGACTTAATGTATTACCATTGTTGAGAATAATTTGCAAAAAAAATTAAATATTTTCAGTGCCATTTCAGGATCTTTTTAAATATTTCATGGTTATTATCATAGTTATAACATAGTTATGAATATATTCAGGCAGGATATACTTTCGCTTAGGCGTCATTTCTTTGCGCTACCAGCTGGATTTTCAAAATCTTTCACTGAAAATCTACCACATGCATTAAATAAATTTCTAATAGTTTCTTAATCGATATTTTCGAAATCTATTGATGCTGCAGTAAATCTAGGTATTTAGATTAACCTAACCTAACATGAAAAATTTCATTTTACAAATTATTTCTTTAAAAAATGTTTTTTTAACAGTACAATCTTAAAGTACAGTTGTAGGCAACATTATTTTCCATTAAGACTGGTCTTAAACATAAGTTAGTGACTTATTTCCAAGAATTATTGTTTTCTCTTATAGTCTTAATGTTGCAGATTTTTCAAAAACATCTTAAATGTATTACCTATTCATCATCCAGTTTCATTGAATTCCATAATATTCGATGCGGATAAGTTATAAATGATTTATCTACTGGTTCAATCCCTTGAACGAAAAAAGTTTTGGAAAAGACAACTTTAATAGTAATGCCTATGTTTAATGTATCAGAATCAGTAAAATATTCCGTAACGTTATGTAATATCAGAAATTTTTATTCGAAGTTGATTTTTTTTAAACACCTGCTTTTATAGTTCGAAAATGATTTTGCATTATGAATCCTAGTCTGTTTTGTAATCTTTTCAAACTAAAAATATTAATAAAACATATATTTGTTCAGTTTTTAAAAATGACTAAATAAAAATAATTTTATTTCTTGAGTCACTACTTAGTCACATGACATTATGGTATATTACTTACCCACAAACTTCAAATCAATTTTATCATTTTTTTAATGGAATTGAACGCCTTAAGCAAGTAAGATTTGCCCCAGTTATTTATGTATTATTTTCAGTATTCTTTTTTGATTTTTTCTGATTGTCCTGATTAGTTGATTGTGGCAATACAAGAATGAGTCATATCACTTTCAATTCCTACCATATTATTGTTTCAGTTTTAAAAGAAATTGATTTTTTTCTCTGATATTTTAATTAAAAAAATATTGATATTAAAATTTACAAACTACAATACGTATTCTGCCATCTACTATCAATTCTTATAATATATTATGATGAAAAACCACATAAAATGAATAAATGACTAAATTAAAACGTAGAAAAAATTACAACAAATACAACCTCAATCACAAATTACATCCAGGAATATGTCAAGTTACCGTTAATCGACGATAATTTTAAAACAAAATTTTTGATGCAAAATGGGACTGAAATCGTGGATTGCACTATCATAGGTATTGCTAATCGAGATATGCCTGAACTGTGAACGAAAAGTATTTTTAATATAAATTAATTTGCTAACACTAGAATTACAATCCAATATCGCCTTTCAACATTTTTGATTCATTTGTAGAAACAAATTGTTTCAAGCCCCTTTAATTCTATTTAGTTATCTATGGCCTGAGAAAGTTATTATCTATGCTAATAAATATTTTTTTTATAAATTTATTTTTAGTTACTAATAAATTACTTTGACTTATTTCCAATGTTTCATTTTATATTGAGAATTCAATAGACTTTAATAAAATTTTAATCCTATTTCATATTCTTAATACTTATGCAATACTCTCTCAATAGAAAACAAATAATGATTAAGAAATTAAATTACAGAAGACACAAAATGTTCTTGAGATGATCAAATTACTTTTCAGTATTCAAATTTTTGTCTTCTGATTGAAATTAAGATTGGAGTTTCATTTAACATTTATAAAACAGATATAAGTTAAAAAAACTTTATTATTATATTTATATTTCATAGCTAAAGTTTATCTAATAATGATATTTTCATTTTGAAATGACTATTCAATTTCCTTGAATTCATTTTACTTTATAGTAATTTTATTTTCTATCAAATGGATCCCTCCAAATCCTCATATCTAAAAAAAAAAGACATAAGATGCAAGTTAAAAAATAATTTTAGATGTCATGTTTAAATATTATAATATAATAATAATAAATATATATTAAATAGTAATAAATGCAGCCCATATTATTTATTTCTTGCTACTGGTATCAAATTAATTCCATAATGGAGATCTAAGAGCTTATATTAAGACTATTCTGCATGAAATATTAAATTCTATGCAGTTATAAGCAATCCTAATTGATATTAACCTTATTTGCTAAAAATAAATATGACTTAATTCTTTTGTGGTTAATGTCAAAATCTTAGGAAAAATTTATATAAATTGCCCATTTTCAATAGGAAGTAGAATTTTCAATTTTTCAATTTTTTGCTTAATACCAAGAACGTTAAAATGGGAATGAACTGAGTTATATTTTTAAATTACTTTCTATGTATTTACTTAAAGCTACTGGAAAGAACCAAACACTTACTGCCAGGTTGAACTTCTTCCTGTATAATGTCTTTTCTGTTTTCTAACTGTTTTTTTCCTATGAATGAAATTATTAATTATTTAGTGAAAATAAAATGAATGTGCAAAAAATAAATTTTTACAGATGTGAATTTCTGTTTATCATTTTCTACTTACTATATTCCTCTGTATGTATCATTGGACGTACTATTATCGGATATAAAACAATGCTTAGTAAGCCAGCAAATCCCACGAGAACAGTATAATTTCGTCTTCCAAGATCTACACTCGATCGTCTATTCATAGTTTAAAAAGTAAATAATTACAAATATTTAATTCAAACTTCATCTTGAATTGCAATGTTGTCTAATTTTTAGTCTGAGATTGCCAACTACAGAATTAAGTTTTACTGCCTTAATATGAAATTAAAGTTCATAAAAACCTTAATTTATATCTCTTCCATCAAAAAAATCTGAAGGTAAGACAAAATTATACAAAATTACTTTTCATAAATTAAAAATTTTCCTCTTCTTACAATTGTGAGAGTTCGAAAAAAAATAAGGATCGATATTATATTTTGGCAACACCGATCATTTGTTTTGTCAGTTAAAAACAACATGGCATTTTGCGAAATTTGTAATTTGTTTGGGCAATAAATAATATAAAAATGGAAAAAAATAAAAGAAAAAGATTGAACTGTTATTTGGTTAATGTTATCTAAAAAGGAAAAGTATTTTAAAAAGTAAAACCGGAAAAGCATTCACTTTTTTAGGAACCGATTTTTATTTCTGATATTAGGAGTGGCCTTATTCATTTGATGTTGAGTGCTTGGTAAAATTATTTAAAAAGGAACGAAAATATGGGACAGACTCTTTCGGAACCTGTCACGGCCAAAGAGTCGGCCTGTTGTCAAAATTCTGAACTTAAAGTAGGTTCAAGTTGTATGCAGGGTTGGCGAATTAGTATGGAAGATGCACATACCCACATTTTATCACTCCCTGAAGATCCAGGAACATCGTTTTTCGGTGTATACGACGGACATGGAGGTTAGTGATCTTATGAATTATTTTAACTAAAAATATTTTTTGGTAATAAAGACTTATGTGAATCGTCTTAAGTTTTTGAAAGTCATCATCTTTAAGAAATGCTTATTTAGAATAATAATAATAATAATAATAATAATAATAATATCTTGACTTTTTCTTTTTTGTACCAGAAAAACATTGCTCATTTCTTTTCGTACATTAAAAACTATGAAGTGTTTGGAATTTCATATTTTCACTTCTATAAAAATTATTATAATATCAATATTATTACATGAGGCTGTTTCAATTCATTATATCTCTTGCTTTGTAAGAAATATTTTTATTTTTACTTTTATGTAGTTTTTTGCCATCTAGGAAGATAAAAAACATCAGTTCTTAAAGGTTTTAAAATAGTAATCAAAACTTCATAAAAATTGTTTTAATAGTCAGCATAATGAAAATTGTTTTCAGAATAATACTTGTTATTATGATTTATTTCATAGATTTTCCTAAATATCAAATTAATTTTAATAATGTTTAAGAGGAATTTGTTCTTGTAGAATTTTTAATGTAACATCATAAAATTTCAGGTGCAAAAATTGCACAGTATGCTGGTAAACATTTACATAAACACATAGTTAAAAGACCAGAATATGCTGAAGGAAAGTTTGAGAAAGCTATGAAACATGCATTCCTAGATATTGATGTAGCAATGTTGAATGATGAAACTTTAAAAGATGAATTATCAGGTTCAACAGCTATAGTGTGCTTAATTAAAGGAAATCAGTTATATACGGTGAATATGTTGACATTTTATAATGATAAATTTTTATATAATTTTTTGTTATCAAAAATTTTAAAAAAATTATTTTTTTTTTAGGCAAATGTAGGAGACTCTAGAGCAATTGCTTGTGTTAATGGTGTAGTAGATGTTTTGTCTCTTGATCATAAGCCTAATAATGAAACTGAACTGAAAAGAATAACTGCTGCTGGTGGATGGGTTGAATTCAACAGAGTGAATGGTAACCTAGCATTATCTAGAGCCTTGGGTGATTTCATATTCAAAAAAAATAAAAAGAAAATAGCAGAGGAGCAAATAGTAACTGGTAAGTTAAGGTGAAAACTTTAAAAGATAAATAATTCATTAGGTTTATTTCAACAAAATTGCATAATTAGCTTCAAATGAATCCCAAATTTTATTATTTTATAATATTTACATTTTCATTGATAAAAAAAAAAAATCCGTTTTGGATATTAATTAAAACATCCTGCTTTGGATGTGATGGTCCACTTTGTTTTATGAATATTATGAATGCATGAATAACATTGATAAGAAAATTGAAAATATAATAACACTAATTAGTAATTTCATCTATTTCTTAAATTTTATAGGTTCTAGAATCTTTTAATTTTATTATTGTTTATAGCTTATCCAGATGTTGAAATTCGAAATATCACTCCAGATTGGGAATTTATTGTAATAGCTTGTGATGGAATTTGGGATGTTATGACTAATAGAGTAAGTTATCTAGTTTTGCTGTGAATTAATGACAAGTGATAATATTTGAGTGAAGTAATTTATGCATGAACTGCAAAATTGAAATCCTTATTAAAATAAAAATTCTTATAACATTTGACTTATTATATTTATTTAATTCTAAATTGTTTTAAAATAAATAATAATTTAAATTTTTTAAAGTAATAAAAATATATAAGGTCTAATAGAATTAAATTGAATTAAAATTAAATGCCCCTCTATATTTAAAAACATTTGAAATACTATATTATAATCGAGATGTACTTAATATTTCCGATTTCTTATTGAAATAATTTTCCGTTTTTAATTTAGGAGGTTGTCGACTTTGTTCGTAATCGAATTGGAGGTGGAATGCAACCTGAAGACATTTGTGAAGAATTAATGAATAGATGTCTCGCCCCTGATTGTCAAATGGGCGGACTAGGTTGTGATAATATGACAGTAATTATAGTATGTTTTTTACATGGCAAATCTTATGCAGACTTATGTGCCAAATGCGCTTCATCGAAATCCATCGGTTATGCGGACAATTGACATATTCTTCCTCTAGCTATTTAATTATTTAAATTTTAGCTGTCTTGTTTTTAACTAGGAAAAGGCCAAATTTTTTTTAGCGTGCAGTGAATTTTGTGTGCTTATAATTAAATTCTTTACATGAGCCTCCTAAAAAAGTCCAGAAATTCTATATTTTTTGTACTTCATTTCTTGCGGAATGGGAATCTTAATAATTTGAAGAAATGCATACAAACTTACTAGTAAGTAAAATTTGATTTAAGTATTTTTAGTTTTATGCTTAAAATAAATATTTCGACACTGCTTAAATTATCTGATCTTATCTATTATTATTATTATTATCATTATTATTATTATTATTATTATTATTATCATTATTATCATTATTATTATTATTATTATTATTATTATTATTATATTATTATTATTATAGTAGATTTTTCCTCAGGACACTTTTGCCTGGATTTTATTTTCCATCTCTCTATGGGTTGATACCAAATAATGGGTGGGTCTGCTGTTGTCCTTGTTGAGGAGCTTTTTCTGATTATCTGGCAGTTTTTGAGTATAATGGCTTTTTGTATCTGCGTGTGTGTTTCCAGGGGGAGTTTGAGAATGTTGAAGTGTTTGGCAAAAAAGTGAGGTGCGACTCCTGTCGGGGATATTATAAGGTTATATATATAATTATATTATGTATAAGTATTACGACTTAATTTTGTTTCCAGATCTGTTTTTATGTCAGTGGCTATAAGGACGTACTTTTCTTTTTTTCATTCTCCTTTTTCTCTATGTTGTTATTATTGGGGATAGATACGCCTATCAAGAATGTGCTTCTTTCCTTCTTGTTGATGAAGGTGATGTCGCCCGGATGTATAGGCTATTGTCATGTGTTTGCGGAGTATCGTCTCCCAGTACAATTTGGTTTCATTGTTTTCTAGGATAGTTTGCGGGTGGTTTCTATAATATGGGAGCCACTCAGTTATGAGGTTCTGTTTGAGGGCGAGCTTTTAGTGTATTATTTTGGCTGCTATGTTGTGTCTATCGGTTAGGCGATAAGGCCTAACCTAGTCGATGCAAACTCCTGGCATCCACCGACTATCGGTATAGTCGGT